>JABSSZ010000173.1:0-73589 GCA_013755755.1 Fusarium sp. NRRL 25184
GTACCTGGGCTTCTGGGGCCTTGGGGCCTGAGGAGGAACGTGCGACGAATCCACCAGGGGCCCTGAGCGGGGATTGAGCCTGGGCGATGAGTTCAGGGTACGGTCAAGAGTTGTTGAAAGTTTGGAGTTTGGATGGAAGAAAATGAACAAACAGAGTAGTAAGGGTTTTATTTACAATAGGGTATTTGTATTTTGCATTATCGTATAGCTGCAGCTTTAGACGAAGCTTATTAACTGGCACTCCAATACCTGCAACGTTAACAAGTCGGTAGTCATTTCTAGTCGTTTCTTCATACAAGGGTCTCTTTGAATCTAAAACAAAACAACATCCGCCAACGCCACCGCTCCCCATTGACATACCTGACACTGCCATGTTTCCTACCAAGGAATCAGAATAGATATAACAACAGCCATATTAATAAACGAGATGGAATGGCCCGAGAACATTCAATGTCATGCGATGCAGTGCGACGCGCGGGGTGTGTTATGTATGCCCATTGTTCAATGACAATCACAGCCTTCAAGATGCTCCCTTCAAGTCACATCACATTCCGTTTCCACATCAACAGCATGCTCACGCAGATGGCAACGCAACCAATCATTCTTAATAAGCATCATCAACCATTCGGAACCGTGGAACATGTCCGAATTTGTCGCTTGAATTGCCTCGCTTGTCTTGGTACAGTAGACGAGACGAGACGACGACTCGCCGAGTATCTCAGTGAGACGATCCATAGATCGGCCCAAATTAGCGGACCTCAACGCTTGACACCGCCCTTCCAGAACGTGACACCAGCATTCAGCATTGATTTGTACAGTTAGATTTCGAATAAGATGAGCACTCTGCCACTTTCAGTACTGCGTCCTCTAAAATCCGGTAGACCGTTCGAACCGCTCATCTTCAACCGTCAGCCACTCACGGTACGCGCCTCCAAAAGAGACGCCGCCTCTCATGGGAACTATTCACTGAAGCCTCGACGCCCGGGTTTCAGGAGCCGGGGGCCTTATGCTTCGTGGAGCCTTTACGGGGGAGACCGAAGGCCCGGGCCCCATGCCGGGCTCTGCGGATGAGAAGCCGGAGACCTTTTGTACATAAACAATTGGGGATCTACGGGAGTCGAGGGAATAATAAAAACCCTCAAATGGTCTCAGGGAGCAAGAAAACCCGAGACCAAATAGAAGATGCCAAAATAAGCTCATCGAATAGGCCTAAGTTTAGGATAATTTCCCCAAGTCTTTTTGTCACTTGGGATAAAGATCCTAGATTTTCTTCCCCCCCTCAACATGGCTCAAGCATGAACATGGCGTGGAACCAGCATGATAGCGTGCTGTCCGTTGCACCGTCAATTGCAAGTCGGTCTGCCTGTACCTGGGAGGCTTAGATAAAGTTGACCAATCCCATTCCTGTCCACGTATTATTCTTTCACTGAGCTACCATGGCAAACGAGCATTGCATTGCATCTCCTTGTGCTTAGCGCTGCTCAACTAGCTACTGATGGTCGTTCGTCCTGAATCGGAAAGCCAATAGCCACTCAATTTGTACCGAGTCAGTCAAGAGTCCAATGACCATCAGCTAAGCAGCTCTCACTCACATCAACCGCTTGACGCCTGAACCTGAACTCTGACTGGTGAGCGCTCCCTTACGCCCTGATCCTGGTGAGACCCTTGCACAGGGATGGTGAGTGACGGCTCAGGGCTGAGGGATGGCCATAACGAGGATGGGCCCAGCTCATTGGGTATAATATCATAGCTTGGGCGCTATCTCTGGAGGAATGTCTGCCCTGGTCGCCATGACGTCGTGTCTAGAGAGTTGCCCAATGCGAAGTGATGATCTGTGAAAGCAGTATGTAAAGAGATACTATTCACGCTCAAGGTTGAACCAGCAACCATCAGTTGACAGCCCCCAATTCATAATATGTTTTGACTCTCTTGACTCGTATAAAATACCACCTCTCAGCAAGACCTCACTCCTCCCGACCCCAGATTCCTCATATTTTGGTCCTAAACTCAGGGACCTTGCGCTACTGCATGACAGTTCCATATTTAGCTCCCGCCAACAGAATGCTCCGATGCCGTTGGTCATACTCTTCTCGTATCAGCTTTGACCTGAAGCAGTAGAGCATTTTCGTACCTTCATTCGTCATTGTTTATAAGCTGGGAGGTGGCTCATCGTATAAAAACAAGAAGCAAAAGGAGGCCTCTAGCTGCATGCATAACTACCTTGAAGTACTAAGGTAGGTACTAATTAACTAAGGTACCTATGCATTACTCGGCATTATGCCGATTTTCTTGGTTTACAAAGAAATACCGCGCAAAACTCGGCTTCCGTGGGATTTGGTTTATAACGCAACCGCTTACAAGCGGGATCTTCTGTAAGAGGGTTGCAACTTGTAAGTGACAAGGGGCAGGTCATCCGTCCAGACGATCACATGTACATCGTTTCTTTCACGACTCGATCGGATACAGTATGACATGTCCTACAAGTGGTTCTCATTTGCAGCACTGTTGGTTTGTCATCATGTATGTATTATAAGGGCTTTCATATCTCCCGTCTCGTTACCAACTGCCATGGATGGCCCTGAAACGAATCATCCAATATCAGCCACATACATACGGCTCAAGGAGCGCCAGTAAATGCAGCTCAGTCTATCGACCATTGATACACATACAGACGCAGGCTAAAAGAGGATGTAGTACCCGAAGTTCCTGGTGCGCTCGCAGGGATCAAATGCTCTCACATAATATCGCCGTGATCCTTTCGTATCCAACAATATGCAAGACACTCATGAGCCCCAAGTATTCTCCTATCTCGTTCCTGGTGCTCCCGGAGGTGGAAGCTGGTCAGGTCCAAAAGACATGGGCAAAAGCTACATAGCGTCAACCCCCAACTCAAGGGCAAAGGGAACAGAGCGCAACTAACCTGTCGCAGTTTTGCAATCACAAAATCCTCATTCTTATCGAACATGATAATGGGTGTATCCAGTGTGCAAAACTCGCGAATACTACATCACCGAGAACACACAACTCACCTGTTAGTCAAATCCATCATCATCTTCATCTACTCTCTCAAAGACACCCCCAGTAACAACTCACAACTGTCTACACATTCCACATGGACTCGCCGGTGGCGCAATATCAGTTGCGACAGCAATGGCTCGGAACCCACGATGACCGCTTGTCACAGCTGTACCAAGGGCCACGCGCTCCGCACATGTTCCCACAGGATACGCCGCGTTTTCCACATTTGCGCCGCTCGTGAGCTCACCCTCGCTTGAGAGAACCGTTGCTCCGACGCGGAACTGGCTGTACGGGCAGTATGCTGTGGCCTTGGCTGCAACTGCACGCTCACGGAGCTCTGAGAACTCTTTTGGCGTAATGCCGTGTGCCGAACAGACTTCAGCCGTCTTGGCTGTGTCGTCTTTTGAGATAGTCTCTGGGGTTTCCATCATGTGACTTGAAGGGAAAAGCAGAGAGCAGAAAAGGGGGAAAGGGAAGGGAAAGAAGAAAAGAGAGGAGAGATTTTGTGGCAATGGGCGATTGATCCTTATATCCTATTCCGTGTCACTCGTCACTCGTTACACGGGCGGGCCCTTTATCGTGGACGTCTCCGCATCGGGCTCCTCCGTAATGCGGGGCTGAGCGCCGAAATGACGGACCCTTCGGCTGGTTCCTATGATACCGCATTGCTTATCATTTCTTTCCTTCAATAATAGGTAGGTATCGTTTCTAATGTGCAAGGGTATATAGACTAAGTATATAGACTATCTATGTAGGTTGTCTCCAAATATGTATTATCAGATGCTATCAGCATCTTGTCATCTTCATGGTCTAATATTACTGTCATGACCATCATGCACCTTTTCCTTACATTGCTGCCATCCATTCTCATTACAAATACGTACATATGACACAGAGCAGCACAAAACTCCAAACTCATCGCTCATGCATACTGCTCGGCGAGCTGTTGTAGACTGGTGCTTGAACGAACCCGACGAAATCATTTCCATATTCTTTGCCCCCAACTTGCGTGTCTTGTGGGTCTTCTTTTTCATTTCATCTGGATTCCGGCATCTAGTAAAACCCATCAGATCCTCCAAGCCTACTTGAGGTCGAGCTGACTGTTGGCGTCGACTGTGTCGAGCTTGTGTCGCTTGGCGTTGCCGGTTCCACGACCTGACTTCGGATCGACGTGATCCATTCGTGCTGCAACAACTCAACTGCTGACGATCGGTTACGAGGGTCTCTTGTGAAACATTTCTTCAGGAAGTCGATTCCCTGAGGGCTGAGCTGATCTGTAGGTGGCAGCTGGGGCGGGTTCCCTTGCGCAATGTTGTACATGATCGCCCACTCGTTGTCGAGCTGTGCCCATGGCCTTCTTCCGGTAGCCATTTCCAGAATAACACAGCCCAGAGACCAGATGTCGACGGCCCCAGGCTTGCCAGGGTTCTCGCCCTTGATCACCTCAGGTGACATATACATCGGCGTTCCTGTCATGGATCGGTTTGGCATTGTTGCTTGCTTCTCGCCAGCAAGTGTGCGGCCCTGCCGAGCAATTACCTTGGCCGCGCCGAAGTCCACATACTTGATGATTCCGTTATGGTCGAGTAGAATATCTGCAACGTTGTTAGCTTCAGCACATCTGGGGATACAAGATACACCACTCACTTTCGGGCTTAATGTCTCGGTGGGCAATGCCGCTCTCATGCAAATAGACAAGACCCTCGAGCAGTTGAAGCGCATACACCATGATGACCTGCTCGTCTTCGATTCGACCATGTTCCAAGAGACTGGCCAGAGATCCTCCCGAACAAAACTCCATGAAAATGTACACTCGGTCTCGATGCACTTCGATGCCATAGTATGATACCACATTGGGATGATCCAACACTTCCAGTACACCCATCTCTTCTCTAATTTGCTCGGCGATCTGTGGGATAAGTTTGGGATCCTGCAGTCGAATTTCCTTGACGGCCATCAGATGGCCCGTGTCAAGGTTCATTGCCGCATAGACGTTGCCAAATGTGCCGCCTCCCACGAATTGGCCTTGCTGCCAGCGCATCGTAACGTTGGTGGCTGATGATGAAAGGTACGCCAACGATCGGTCGACTTCATTATTACCTTCCAGTACTCTTCCAACTCCCTGTCTCTCTGCAACCTTTTCACGTCGATACTCATCCACCCTTTCGAGCTCCTCCATGCGTTGTTCGGTGATGAATCGTGACGCCTCTTCGTCGTTCAACATTCGGTTCTTGTCAAGCCTGCGGAACTGTCCCACCAAGGCTTCGATTCGTTCTTTCTCGGCCTGTGCCGCAAGGTTCGATCTGGCGCCCATGATATCAAAGTGAGAAATTAGAAGAGACATGCACCCTGCGACCTTGGAACGAAGCTTGGCGTACTCATCTTCGCCTAGTGCAAGAATGTGACGGCCTCGTGTCATGCCCATGGCCAACTCTAGCGCGAGTACGGCCCATCGAAAGGTCTTTCGATCAGATGCAACGCAGTCGTCGCAGATGAAGCTCACCCAATCGAGGGCAAGTTTGGTCAATTTGAGATTGTTCATCTGTCGCCTGTTGCTATCCATATAGAGTAACGAACGTTGGCCAAACTCCGTGGCGAAAACGAAGCATGTTTGAATAAGTTCTTGGCAGTCCTTTCCCCGAGCCTGTTTTCTGATGATTTCCACACTGTCCATGAAAGTATTGGAAAGCTTATATGCCACCCGCCTCGTTTCTGTCAATCTTGAGTTGACTTTGTGGATGTTGGACCTCGATTCCTGCACAAGGTCAACATGCATATCGACAGCGTCAAGGAACGCCCTTTTCGCATTGTGTAGGGTCTGGGGACTAGAAGCGCAGAGGCGTATGTGTCCTCGCTTTAGGTCGAGGTTCAGGTCGCGTAAGGGTACTTCGATTACTTCGCCAAACCAATTGATGGGATCCTCTGGTCGGAGAATGAGGACATATTGCTCGCCGAGCTCGTCGGGAAACTGGTCCTTGGAAGTAATAGCCATCATAACGGGTATATCTTCCAGCCTCTCCCGTAACTCGGGCGATGCGATAACATATGTGTTGTCTTGCTCAAGCAAACGAGTGTCGACTTGAAAGTGACCTGAAGCCACCAATTGGTCGTAGAACTTTTGCATGGTCTCTGGTGGGAAGGATATGCTGTAGTCAGATGCGTGCTCGTAGTTGTCGTTCAGCATTCGAGTGAATCGCTGAAGCATCCGCTGGCGGACTCGTACTGAGTCAAGACAAGCCTTATAACGCTTACTCATCTCCGATGCGGTTTCCTTGGGTTTTGCTTGCAACTCCTTTTCGAAAGTCTGGCTGAGTCTGTTGAGAGCCTTGAATGTGAGTGAGCTAAACTGCTCCGCAACTTCAATGTGACCTCGTTGCAGATGGCTACCGATTTCGTTTGCAAAATCCCATTCTTGAAACAAAAGTTCTGCTTCCTTGAAAGTATTCTTGTTTCCACTCAGCTTCCAGTTTAGCATCTTGAAGTAATACTTCAACGCTTCCAGTACAACTTGGTCGAAAGATTCATCGATGCAAGGTGGTAGATCCCAGCCTGGTTCCGGGTGCGCGATGGATGTGCACTCAATCTTGATTCGAATGGCAAATTTGAGCAGAAGCTGAAATTGGGAGATCATTTGATCCTGCATGAGAGGGTTTTGCTGGGCAGATTCCTTAACTCTCCTAGCATAAGCGAGACGTGTGCGGGTGATCTCTTCAATAAGACGAGAAGGGAAGCTGATAAGAGTAAGAAGCTCTTCAAGATATGGTGGTAGGTGGCGTTTACGGAACGGCTCGGAATTCCTAATAAGAGTGTCCTTCGCCTTGCTAATGACGGTGGATATGGGTGCAAGCATTCCCTTTTCTAGGTTCCCATTGTCGTCGTTGTAAAGGGATTGAAGTCCGTCTTCTTTCATTAGCCGATCAAGGAAGGACGTTTCGTCGCTGCTAATACCGTTTACAGCTGGCGATCGCTGTTTAGTCCGTGTAAAGTCGAGCTCGTCGTTCCCAACCCACTTCCTCAGGATGTTCAGTTCCGTGTTTATCATTTCGTTGGTGTTGTACCACGATATAATAGCATCATGGGCTTCTTTGAATGTGGCAGAGTCTGCGGCCTTGTGTTCTGCTGCGAGTGAAGCCCAAGAAGGGTATAGGTTCTCACACATCTCAATCTTGGCCACCATGTCTTTGACTTGTTCGTATGGTGGTTTTCCTGCTTCGCTCTCACCCTTCACTTGGAAGTTGATGATCTCGTCGAGGGTACGGTCAAGAGTAGATCGAGATTCCTCCAACATGCGTCTCTGGACAGGGATATGTCTTCCACAAACCTTGGATCGGATGCCCAGCCACAATTCGGTCTTGTGGGCGCTCTTGCCCGCCTGTTGATCCGCCGATCCAATCAGTCGTTTTTTCTCTTGCCGTACGACATCTCCGGTAAGAACTGCCTCGAGCATACCGTGCCACTCAAGCCTTTCGCGATTCTCTGGGTCTTTCAAATCCTCGTCCGTGGGCTGAAGGTTGTCGTTGCCGTAAAACATAATGGTCTCCTGGTCGAAGCGATCGTCATATGGACCCTCCGACGAGGGGGTTTCGCCTTCCGAGTCCGAATCGTTTCCATTCAAATTCGAGTAAGACGAAAAGTACCCTCCACTATAGTCCTGCCGAAGTTTCTGTACGTATGCTCGCTCCTGTGCTCGGAACCTGCTTTCACTCTGCCGTGGGCGCGTCTTGGACGATGATCGGATTGATTCTGTGAAAGAGGGTGTCACTGGCGGATGAGCTGGTTTCCTGGAGGTGGCTGGATTATAGGTGTTCGAGGGTGTCCGCGCCGGACCCAATGGTCGCTGCGGCCAGGAGCCATTGGGTGTATAGGCCGCGCCATCGTCACCAGCAGCAACTCTCTGTGGCTTTGGGGCACCGTTGATTACCGTCCCAGGAAGCACAGAAGTTAATGACCCTGTGTGGCCCGATGCCTCATATCGGGATAAATTACCCAGCTCGTCCTGACGTTCTGTCGCATGAAGATCGCCATTGGTTTCGATCGGAGTTTCGTGTCGGTGACTCCTGTTCTTATCGACGCGGCCATCTTCTTCGGCACCTGAAAACCGAACCGCTCGGGGCGATGACTCGGTCATCCTAATGGGTGTGTCTGGGCTTGCAGCCAGATGGGGTTGTAAGTATGAGCGCCCCTCAGCGTCACGTCGAGTTGTCGTGAGTAATACGAAGATATAGTCGTGATTGTAGGAAAAGCCAGTTTGAACGGGTTTTTGTCGGCGCTCGAGTTGTGGTCGAAGAGTTTACGATGGATCGAAGATGGCCATGGAGAGGGGGTTGAGCTTTGGGAGCTCTTGATGGAAGCAGATCGAGATGGATCGCATGGAGGAGTGGCAACCAAGAAGCGCGTGCAATTTCATAGCCAATCATCGCGCTTCAAGCATCTAGTGGCGCACCAACTGTGGCTCGTGTGTGGCAAAACTATGGGGTCAGGCCTATCATGAAGACGTTGGGAAGGGGAGTCATGACTACTAATCTGCCAACCTTGGAAAAAAATCAGCACTGTCAATCTTCTTGTACCACACCGGCTTAGGTCAAAGTCTCACGGAGCCTTATTTGTCTTTATAGCATGTGGCTGCCATGAAGATACGTATTCTTACTGCTAATGTTATAGGTAGATAATGTATTATATAGTGTTAGACCTCTTTTATTTTACTATAATGTTCCACTACTATCATTATATTATTAATTGAACAATACTTGATTCACCGAAAGGTCTCACGTTTATGACACGCCCTGACTGATGTAGACATGTGAAAATAGTGACTGATCAAGGGAAAGAAAACAGACGTCAGGGATGTCTTGCAATTACTACGGCGCTGTGTGAGATAGGACATGATATAACGCAGGAAAGTTTCATTCTTGCAACATACCACAAATCATATCTACATATGAAAACTGATATTGAGACATTAGCTGAGAATGATTGCTATCGATCCTCGAGACCAATTAACACAAAATGATTACCCTAGACCTGACCAAACCTGCACCTGCACCAACCAGCGCGAACAGACAAGAACCAATTTATTACATTCGCAACAATACTCGTATAGGATTTAGCATGATGAAAATCTAACGATAGCGATTGCTGCGATGAATTGATATAATATATACACTACACACAAGCCCGAGCGTCATGCTATAGTGCGCTGATCTTGACTGTCAAGGAATGGCATAGAGAGTGCTAAGCGGTGGGAAATGATTGCATAGATTACGATTTATGCATGGAATATTACTGATTTTATTTAAGAGAAAGTAAAGGAAAGCGCTTTTAATCCCCGACACGTGTACAAATTACTCCATATGTTCCTTGAGAAAACTTGTGAACATAAGATGGCACAACTTGATTCACCAGTTCGGTTACGAGCCGAGCTGTACATACACCGGAATTCAATATCAGTCGGCCGAAGCAACTGGTGAACAAGACGATGCCAGCTTTGACGGTTCGGTTAGGCATACTGAAGAGGTTAGCGATCATTTAAATGGCATGCAGATGGCACCACTAATAAATGGTGAAACTTTGGGACGACGCTTTGACATCAAGGTCCTGATCTAATAATCTACCAATGTGGCCAAGGCAAAAGACGGATAGAGAACAGACAGTAGCCTAGAAGTACGCTAAGTTGATTGTGGTATGTCGACATAAAAAATCCTTCTCATTTTCGTTCGATTGACAAGGGTTGGCCCCGGAAATGTTTGATCAGGTCAGAATCTTCAATAGCCCCAAACCGAACACTCCATCCCTGTTGCGAGGGAGGAGGTTCCGTGTAAGACGACAGCAACAAACTCTAACCAACGCCAAGACCACACGGGCGTGGGTTTGAACCACGGCGGCTCCGTCTCGAAGGGTGAGGTGCATTGGCCAATGAGCAGGAATTCGAGGTCAGCAAAAGCCGGTCTGTGTCCAGGTCTGACATCCGGTAACAAGACCGGCTTCTACGGAGTCACCGCCGTTGATACTAATGACACTAGATCAGTGGCTAGGTAGGCGATAAGTTCTTGGCGATAGACCTATTTCTGAGAGTCATTAATCTCATGTAAATCGACAGATCAAAAGCTTAGCGTCATGACTTGCATCTGGCATGACAACTCCATATCACGATCTCAGGCACATGGCCATATGGCCATATTCAATACAGTCCCACTCTTCACAACGGAACTTGCCATATCCGCTGTTAGTGGTAGGCGCGTTGTGTAACATGGGTTTCTACAGCGGCCTGAGATAGTCTTTTGCGGATGCCGGCACAACGTTTCGTCCATAGTAGTATCTGGATACCACCCGAACCCGGATCGACATATCGCTGTCCACGCAAATCCACTTCCATGAGAGGACATTATTTCCTAAGGCTAAGCCATGTGTTGGCTCTGGAAATCGCTTGGTGGTTGTCAATCACATCAAGATGTCATCAAATCAACCGGGGTTATGCACCAACATCCTGGTCAATTCAGCGCGGGTATTTGCGCAGCATTAGCGCATATGCATGGAGCCCGTTGTGGCCAAGGCAAGTATAATAGTCGGTCATTACAAAGTCATTGTGGTCTCGGTCTTCTGTTTTGAAAGAATGAAGAAGCCATGGCGTATGTCAAGGCCATCCAAGTCTGCTCAACAGGAAGCTTCGCTTTCGCCACCACTTGTGGTATGGCCTGATAACATGTCCAAGAACTAGATCCACATATTCGAATTACATACAAGCTTGTGTGAACCATCTTGTGTGAACCATCCCACGCGCGGTCGCACTGGGGGTGTGAAAGCCTTCCTGCGCATGTATCCTGATTAGGAACATCTCGGTATATCATCAAACAAACTTTTTGTCCCATCGTGGCCGAGTAACCTTGCTGGTGGCTCTTTGAAAGTCGGGACGACATGTCATGTGACAGTGAAAATTAAGTTTGAAGCTGCATGGTCTCGTAGTCAGGTTGGTGGTTGCAACGGCCACAAGGAACAGAAATTCTCCTGGCAATCATCTCTGTTGAAGACTCAGCTTAGAAGCCGAGCCTTGGCGTCGCGTGGGGTCCGGAGACCTAAAGATCCCTACTAGGGCTGACCAGGGCTGCATGAAATGAGAGGGCTCCTGTAGGTACCCGACGGCTGGCCTGGTTAGCTGTCACAGCTTGGTGGAGAGAAACCTCTCACCCCGGATTCAAGCTGATGGATGACTTGGGCTGCTAAGAACTTGGAAGGCTCGGCTCATGATACTGTTGATGTCTGGCTATGCTGTGTTGGGCTTCGCACCGGCTGCCTTGAATCACGAGGGCCAATGGTAATGTCATATCTCACCAAGAGGCTGCTGATGGCCTGTGAGACGATCAGATTGTTGATCGGCGTGCTCGGATCGTAACTTGATACCAACGCCAACCGATGTCAAACATGAGCACGAGGCGGGAATTTGTGGGTTACAGGGTGAGCGAGGCGACAGTTGGGCTTCGAGACATGGATGCCGCATTGCAGGAGACTGACTCTGATTGTGATGCAAAGATCTGCTAAAAAAAGAAAAAAAAGTCTTTGGATGGATGGCACAGCTGAATGTTTAGTTTGTTTCCATTGCAACTGTAAAATTGCGCAGTCGAGATGGAGACAAGAATGGCCGCCAACCTGCCTGGATTACATCATGGCCATGCTTCTTATCTCTTTTATTGGAAATTATGAGAGCAAGAAAACATGGGTGATCCATACTACCTTTCTACCTATGTTCAAAGTTTGCATAAATAATACAGATGTTACCTACTAAGTTGGAGAGATGAAGCCTAGTAAGTGTAGGAAGTGTAGGTAAGCTACTGTAACTAGCCCTGCCCCAGGTGGCTGTGGCTCTTCCCGCGTACCGTCAACCGTGCGCAGATCTTGTTCAAAGACAGGTACCTTCCATAAGGTGCCTTACCTTAGGTAGGTACGGATGAATCAGGTAGGTACCCAGGTACCTTACTTACAGCTCTAATCGATCGGATAATGAGACGAAAATTTGAAACGCGCTGATAACGAAACGTTCCGGGAAGAAGGAACGCACCTCTGCTCCACCCTTCTCACTCATTCTCATCCCTCAACTGTCACCATCCAAGCCCTGCAATTTGCCATTAGCATACCACAAAATCCTGCTACCGTATTAGTGCCTAGAGACGAGCCTCCATCTGCTGCACAATTCAATGGATGATACGATCGGTTACACCTTGGAACGAAAGTTCCGTACCATTCATGAATATGAGCCGAGTCAGTTGTCGATGCGACCTCAACGTTTCACTGACATCCGACTTACACTGATACATGGCTGTCTACATCGCGAACGCACCGAACTAACTCATCAGGGTTGCTCAGTGGCGTTGACGCCGCTGAATGGGAAATAGGGAGAAGGTGACATCGCAATCCTTCAGGATGCGGGAAGGGATTTTCTCCCATCCACTTGACAAAGTTTAACCAGATAAACGCTCACTGTTGATGCCAATGAGACGCCACCCATCGAGTGAAGGCATTCGTGAATTACTCCAGGCACACCTGGGTATTTAATGTACCTATGGCGGACCGATCATAGATCATCGTCTGAGGCTCTAAGCTATGTCTTATCCTGCAGCAGTGAGGCTGAATATTAATCGTGGAATGCTTCAGGTACCAAGCAGATCTGCCCCCTTCAGGATCAGTAGCGAAATCAAGAGGTAGAACAACGCTCGTTTAGTGGCATTACTTACGGATTGCCCAATCGCAGTCACAATTTGCAAGGGTCCAACTAACACAAGGTTCCAGTGATGGGTGCGTGCCCAGGCGAGTGCTGAATCGCCTTCTGTCTAAACTTCAAGCTTCCAACCATCCTCAGAAAATTTGCCCCCAGACCTGGCTCAAGCAGGACTGACGCCGCTTCACTAAGATGATCACCTTTTTGACCAAGGATATCTTGAACTGCCTTGGACTACTTTCTCCCCAATCGGGGTACGTCGGCTCCTCGTACCAGCCTATGTACATTACATTGTAAACTGGTCTGTGAGCACTACTTTACCTGCTGCGGGCTCACTAATGCATCCCGTCGTTCGAGGTTTGGGACCGTTGGACACGCGGGCTTAGTTACAGTACCCCACTAGCTAAGTTACAAACCCACTCCACTCGCCGTCACAGACCGGGACCTGGCTTGAACTCGACACGACAGACCAGACCCTGGACTAGGTAAAATGTCTCTAGCTTGTTTGCTTTCGGATCCTCGTCCTACTGAAGCAAACGCTTCCGAGACAGAAACGGGGATTGCCATGGTCATGGCCTCATCGGCGCCGTGTCCAGGGGATCCTTGATATTTGTCCCGGTCCCATCTATAACCACCATAAGATCGCCCTCATATTACGTTTGAGATACCATCCTCTTCTGGACTACTTCGTGCCTCTACTCAACATTCTTTTAGATCCAGTGGATCGGCGTTTCGCCTTGTTTAAACCTTAGGAGCCCACCACTACAGCCATCACCTCCACGCACAGAATTCAAGGCCTATTATAGACGCCGCCACTTCGCCTACCTTATCTGTGCATCCGATCTGTTACCACCGATTGAACGCCGTAAATTGTCACGCCGCCAACTTTTATAACTGTTAGTGGTGGTAGCATTGGACTTCGTTCAAGCACCCTTCAGCTAGCTCTCTGAATCGACACAGTTCGTCCCTTGGCAGACAAGAGCAACTCACAATTGTTTCACCAAATAGAATATTGAGTGAGTGCGATCATAAAGTATGATCGCAAAATTCGAGTTAATCTCTTTTCTTAGACCATTCTGTTTCCAACGCCTTGCCAACATGTGCGACTTCACCAAAAACTATTACATCTACACTTCTTGCACAGATCCTGGGACACATTTCTGCAAAACTTCTATAGATGGAAGTCGCGAACATGCTTGTCCCAAGGGTCCTCACGAACGCTATATCGTTCTCCCGGAAAGCTGCCCATTGTGTTGTGGGTGAAACAAAAAACTGCGGCTGATGTTAGACTCGACACGAGCAGAAAGAACACTACAGAAACAACCTTGACATACTCACCATGGCCAACGAAATCCATATTCTCCATTGATATGGAATTGCAAAAATGACAGCCTGGTTTAAAGCTTGTATGGAACCAAAGGCACCAAGCTGATGTTTCTTTCCATTCAATCGAAGCAGAGCTTCGAATTCGAGAGTACAAGAGCAGGATCTTAGGCCTCCCGTAGGGGTTTGAACGAGAAGAAAAAGTAGCAGGTATGCTATCGATGAGGCAAGGGAAGTAACAACCGATTTTATCAGCAGCATTCAGGAAAAGCGACAGAGGCGAGCGAACCAAAAACATTATCCAGCGACAGATTTGAAAGTTGAACCTCGAGCTAGACCCCTAGAGGCTCGTTTGTACTATTAGACGGGAATTTTACACTGACTTGGCGTTATGGAAATAATTAAAAAGAAACCTGTGGTCACTGAATGCGAATTTATATGTGTGGTAGACGCTGCCTCAGCCTCTTAGCTATTGATTGTTGAGCGAGCGGAACCCGTTGAAAGGTACTATGATTGACATGAAATGTGTATAGCTACATAATTTACCACTCTTGGGCTTGTATCGGTTCATGTTTGGCGCTCGAAAGATGAAGGACTCTGGTCATGGCTACTATAGAGCTACTGTTGTCAGCTGGTTCTGCAGGCTGCCGTTAGCATATTTCATGGCTGATATGCCTAACCAAGCATGGCTTGCCTCGCAGATTCGGAAGATGCAGCACTCCGGTTATCGCCAAACAAGCAGGGATGTCGTCGGTGTTTTTAATGCGTGGTTACATTGCCGTTGACATCAGGACTGTTACGACGGGTGACGGAATGCGCCATGCTGTGCTAGTGAGACGTAGGTTGCCATCCAACCATCTTCTTTGGGCTCTGACAGCTCGCTTACGGCAATCGAGTCCCTTAACCCCAGTGATCTTGATCAACATACGCCTGAGATGAGAGAAAATATGCAGTAAAGGGCAAAGATCAGAGTTAATATGGAGTTTGGCCGGGTATAAAGTTGATGCTGCGGGGAATGAGGGGGAATAAGCGCGCCTGTGCGAGCCTTTGAGGCGCATGCCGCGCGGGATGTACCGATAACCGTTTGACAGTCTGGTGAGGCGGAATATTATGGCCAATGACCTGAGATTGAGGAGAAGAGAGACAACAGGGCCCTTATGATGCAGCTGAGAATAAGCGAGATCTGCCACGTTCATCCCTGTTGGTTGAAGAGTGTCATCTCACCCCCCGCGCTTAGACCTGAGGCGAAACCACGACTGTTAGGACATTTTGATGCCAAGATCCAGGTGTTTAAAGAAGAATGAGTCGCTAGCTTTACGCAGTTCAAGGTGAATACTGCTTACGCGTATATGCCTTAAATATTCGCTATCAGTGGATGTTTCAGTTGGCCCCTGACTATTCCACTTTGACATTGGTTTGCGAGGCGATATGGGTCGACTGTGGATTGGGACGTCCTTCGGACAGCCACAAATCACACTAATAGCTTCCGCTCTTGAGGCCTTTGAACTTTTATCACGGTCAGGACAACCTCATTACAAATTCTCCTGATTCTCGTAAAACTAAAGGTGATTAGGGAGCATGGATGTGGGGGCCATGCACAAACCTGGCCTGTTCGTTTTGTGGGCGGCAACGCAGTCCGCGGGAACTAGGCATGAAGCTTAAATTACGAGGAGCCAAGTGCATAGCAGTGTAACTCGTCTTACCAGTTTCATGTCATTTATGTGCAGAGTGGCACAGAAGAGTCTATGACGCCTCTTGTACAGCCCCTAACCCCATGTCCTTTGCGCAGACAACGCGAGCGACGTGCGTATCCCGCCTGACATTGACAAAATCATACCACTGCAATGTTGGATTGTGCCTGTTTCTCTTTGAAACAAATGGTCTCATCCGACTTCACATGCTGAGTTCCATGCTGTCTAGTATGACATCCCTTTACCGTCGTAAGTACTGAACCGAGGTATTGCTATACCTTTGATAGATATGTTGAATGGATGATAACACCGAGCAACTTGTTTAATTTATGCAGAGATAGTGAATCTAATGACCATAATTTCTCTTGCCATGTGGCAAACGGCCCGGGCCTTTAGATCATTGCTCAACTCGGCCGAGAGCGGTTGGTCGGAGGATTAGTGGAGATCAACCCCAGATTCCATGTGGTTGTTTTGCTGATAGGGACCCACTCTAAGCCGAGGCACGACGGGCCCCGCCCCTGAACCTTCTTCGCTTCAGCCGAACGGCCATCCATTTAATCACTTCTCTAGATTATCTTAATCATACCATTGACTCCCTTCGACATCACCTTATTGGAAACTGGTAGTGAGCTAGTATTTGCGTCACCTGAAGTACCCTTGAGCCACGTGTTGACCTCAATCGAATCACAATGCCCGTTCCTGAGTCTGAGTATATCAGCTCCGTCTGGCGAGATGGGATCTTCAGTCAGTCTCAAGACGATCTAACTAATCTATTCTTGGTAGAGATTTGCTAACATGTGAAACCGTCTAGATGGTCGCGTTGTCTTTGTGACTGGCGGTGCAGGAAGCATCTGCAGCATGCAGACGCGAGCATTAGTTCGTCTGGGTGCAAATGCATGCATCATTGGCCGAAGTGTCGAGAAGACAGAGCTTGCGGCTAAAGACATCACGAGTGTGAGAGAGGGAGCCAAAGTGATAGGGATCGGAGGGTGTGATGTTCGAAAGGTATGGCGCGTGTCGTTTATTGACGACGGCTATGATGATACTGACTGTGCGTAGATCGACAGTCTTCAGGCTGCTGCTGAGCGATGCGTGAAAGAGCTTGGAGGGATCGACTTTGTCATGTAAGGCTTCAAATTGAACATGCCTGGATATAACGTACTAATGCATATCATAGCGCTGGTGCAGCTGGCAACTTTGTCGCTCCCATTGAAGGCCTCAGCTCCAATGCGTTCAAGTCAGTAATGGACATCGATGTCTTGGGAACATTCAACACAATTAAGGCGACAATGCCCTATCTCCTGAAGAGCTCAGCCCCTCGTATCATCTACGTCTCTGCCACTTTCCATTACACCGGCATGCCTCTCCAGGCACACGTCTCTGCAGCTAAGGCATCTATCGACTCACTCATGGCGTCCGTTGCCCTGGAGTATGGACCAAGAGGGGTGACAAGCAATGTAATTGCCCCAGGAGGTATCGATGGCACTGAAGGTCTGGCCAGATTGGGGAGCGATGCAGAAAGTGAGAAGAAGAGATACGCCAAGGGAATCCCGCTGGGCCGCGCTGGAACTGTACGAGATATCGCAGATGCGACTGTCTTTTTGTTCAGCGACGCCGGAAGCTATGTCAGTGGACAAGTCCTAGCTGTTGATGGTGCTGCATGGAGACGCCAGGGAGCCATCAGCGTGGGAATTGAGGCTGGCATGGAGTACCCGGATTATATTCTCAACGGAGAGTTCTCAAAGAACCTGCGAGATCCCAGAAAGAACGGAAAGGCCAAGTTGTAAGGATACTGGCTGTTGTACGATACAGACGAAGCTCCAAGATTACTATTTGACGAGGCAGATATGGAGGACCATAAGGCGATATTATATAAACTAAGCTACAATGCTTCAATGTCAGATCAAGCGTTAGCTAGAATCAGGTTATCTTATCAGCTGGACCAGAGCCCTGGGGACTAGAGGATCGGAAGTGACGGAGATACTTGTTCTGGGATGATAGATAACATCCAATTGGGGATCCGCCTTGGCGTTGACATCTCCGGAAGTGGATGGTCTGATGGAGTCGATCTTAGCTTCCATGATGATGTTTTTGTTAAATATCTGACAAGAATAATTGCACCCCAAATACAATAGACTGCTTTCTTCTGAAGACCAGAATTGCCGGTTTTACGCCCTTTGATCTACCTGCATGGCACATTATATGCTTATTCTGTACAGCAACGTTACTTGACAAGCAAATGCCCCGTGTACCCCAAATTCTCCATTCCGAAAAAGAGCCCGAATCCCATGCAAAATACCACATGCCATTTCACGATTCGATCCATGAACGAAGAGCCGGAGATAGTACGGCATGATCGACCCCGTTAGAGCCGCGACCCGGCCGACATCCAATCAAATTGCCTCCGATGGCCGTTGTGAGTCTTTCCCTTCTCTCCCACTCTTGGGCAAAAGTGCCTGGAAGCTTATAAAAAAGCCAATTGTGGCTGCTTATCTGATTACAGAGACAGGTTGAAAGGTTGGTGTGGGCTTGCATTAGTGTCCGCTAGGGCAAGGCCAGTGAAGGGAGGGGTCGCTTTTGAGCTCTCATGCGCTTTTCGTTGACGAATGATATGAACTAATCGTACAATTGAGAAGTGGAACAGAGTGATATGATCTATATTCAGCGGCAATCATCGATTTCTCGGATATAGGTATCTAAATCTCGCCGTTGTCTTAAACTCGACACTCTTAGCACAAAACATTCGAGAATCAAGCTCTAGAAATAAGCTCAGTCTGCAAAATCGTCATGATTATGGTGTGAAGAGAGTTTCCTATCTAGGTATGACTATCCAGAAATAAGAGGGTCCAGAGGATTCAATTAGCTCAACTAGAGAATCAACCTTGACCCGGAGAGATCCATTGTGTGGGAACTATGTATAACCTTGCAGCTACACGGCACGCTCAGAGCCGAACAGGGCGGGGAATTACTTACGATCCCATATCTTTTGACTATCATAAGAACATATGTTATCTTGTTGTAATAGGTAGTAATGAGAAATATATATTTCATCCACTCCTCGTTCTCTCTTGATTCACTCTCTTCTCTTCCTTTCCCCTTTGTCGTCAACAGTGGCTACGAGTAAGTGTATATAGCTTCATTCAACATCCCACACAATCAAAATGCACGCCAAGTCCCTCTCCCTCATCTTTCTATCTTCCCTCCCCTCCTTGACTTCTGCCGAAGATGTCCTTGGTATTTACGTTTTCCACCGTCACGGTGATCGTACTGCCAAGGCTTGGAAGCCCGTAAACTTCACAGCTCTCGGAGCCGACGAGGTTCACTCTTCCGGTTCTTGGTATCGCGATACTTATGTGAGCAAGGATGCTTCACGAAAGATCACCGGCCTCAGCTCCGAGTCAGCCGTCTTGTCTCAGCTAGATGTTACTTCCCCCGCCGACGCTGTGCTTCAGAACTCTGCTCTTGTATTCTTGCAGGGACTTTACCCTCCTACTAAGCAGTTTGAGACTCTTGCCAATGGATCCAAGGTTGAGGCTCCTTTGAGCGGGTATCAATACATCCCCGTTGCTTCTGTAGAGACGGCAGTTAGCGACAAGAACTCTGAGAACAGTGCTTGGCTTCAGGGCAACAGTGGTTGCACCAACGCTGAGGCTAGCTCGAATGATTACTTCTCCTCCCCCGAGTACGCTGGAGTATATAAGGACTCTGAAAACTTTTATCAGGGCCTTCTCCCTGTCATCAATGGGACCTACGGCAAGGATGAGGCCAACTTCCAGAATGCCTATACCAGTAAGTTCATGGATAAATCTCAAACACATAGAGCCCCACTAACTCGCATAGTCTTTGATCTCATCAATGTTGCTCGCATTCACAATTCTAGCATTTCTTCTGATGACCTGCTCGATGAGTCCACCGTGGAAAAGCTCTATAACCTCGCTTCTATCCATGAGTGGAACCTCGCCTACAACAGCAGCGAGCCTGTCCGTGCCATTGCTGGCTCTGTGCTCGCGGGCCAGATCCTTGAGGCTCTTGAGCCCCTTGCAGAGGGTAAGAAGGGACCCAAGGTCAATATTCAGTTCGGTGCCTACGCCGCCTTCATGTCTTTCTTCGGTCTTGCTGGCCTCGACAAGGTCAGCTCTGACTTCAAGGGAGTCGTCGACTACGCCTCATCTATGGCTTTTGAGCTCGTAACCAACGCCACCAACCCTACTGCTGACGACGTCAGTGTCCACTTCTACTTTGCCAACGGCACTGCTGCCGAACACACCCCGAAGATGTTCCCTCTCTTCGGCAAGGATGAGACCGCCATCTCCTGGAAGGACTTCAAGAGTGGCATGTCCGATTTCGCCATCGAGGACACCAAGCACTGGTGCAAGCTTTGCGGAAATAACGACGGCAACTGTGCTAGTAACTCGGATGATGACTCTAATTCGTCCCAATCGAGCTCTGGCGGCTCTGGCAACGGTGTTTCGAAGCCGGTTGCTGGTGTCATTGGCGCCCTTGTTACCCTCGTCGTCATTTTGGGTGTGCAGGCTGCCTTTATTCTGCTTAGCGGCCTGCGTCTTGTCAAGAAGTCGACCCTTGCAGCTGCTGGCGCGTCCCAGGCCGGAGCGGTCAAGGCGTAAATATGAAACGATAAGTAGTGGGAAAGTAAATATTTCTTAATCAGAATATACATGACCCATGCGATGTTATGATTTTTCGCTCTCAGATACCAGAATAGCCATTCCGCAAGAAAATTGATGTGTCATATTGTATCTAAGACAGTATCGCCGAACTCTCATGGCTATGATCTAATAATGATATCCAAGAATCGTGACATGCTCCCTTATCAAGTCTAACAGAAAATAAACATTAAAAATAACCCAACCCTGGGTACTCTAGAAACGCATCGGTTGCTTTTACCCAACTCATGATATATCGAGCATCTTAATTCCTCGAAACTGTTTAAACAGCTAGCGAAGACCAGTTATATCAAGCAAATCATGGCGATAGTAGAATGCTCGCACCCGCTTACCGTATATGTCTATAGCAAGTCAGCATGAGAACCAACGTGCGATCGAAACTGACTTACACATAGGGATGCTGAGAAGGCATACCACCACTTGAATCGAGGCGATCGCCAGCATTGTTCGTTCGATACCACCATCATTAATCCAATTGTAGGCAAAGAAAGTCAAGATGAAACTGAAAAAGTTCTTGAATATGATCATGATGGTGAAGCCCTCAATGGTCAAATCTCCTGCCATGATGTTAGTGACAGCTGTTTATACGGCCAGAAAAACATACGATAGGCATCAACAATGTAAAGAGAGCTGGCCACAGCACCAATGACCATTCCTGCGACTTCAAATCCGAAAAAGATCAAAGGTACGACATATGAGTATTCCTTGTTTATCACACCAGGTGCCGTTAAGGCGAACCCATAGAGTCCGATTCCTCCAATGATCATCATGGGGATCACAAGAAGAATGCGAAACTCTGGCTCGTATATGCCTTTGTTGAGCTTGGTCATGTACTTGACGCTTGTGTCAGCGAGTAGACCTGCCAAGACAAAACCTAGGACGGCACCGATGAATGGGCCCGTGTAAGTGTAGCCGGCATCAACCTCATCCCAGTAGTAAGGAGACCCTATGAAAATGGCGGCGACAATAACTCCGATGAATACTGTCCAGCCGATCATGGCTCCCTGGATGAGGCAGCCCCAGATAAATGCTGGATGAGTGAGGAGGGGAAACGGTCGCAGCAAAAGGACCCAGTATCGCTCATCCGTCTTCCTGCCATCAAACAGAGAAATCGACTGAAGAAAGGTCTTCTTAGGTGTATTAGAGTGGCCGATGGGTTGAAGAGCATTGGACTTAGGCAAGAAGGTGAAACCAACGGAGTGCTGGGTAGGTTCTGGAGAACGAGAAGATCCGGTCTCTGCCTGTGGTGACGGCGTTTGACGTCTATCCTTGGTAGTCAATTCTATTCCTAGCTCACCGGTAGTGTCAGTGTTCAGACTGGCTTCTCGTCGATATGCCGTCTCGGGGCAGAAGAAGAAAATGGCCGGGAGCGTAGCAGCAAGAAAGATGGCAACGAAGTAGAACGTCCACTTCCATCCCATGGAATCAGTGATTTTGCCCACCAAGATGGGAGTGAAGAAGGCACCGCCGAAGACCGCCAGGTTCGTAAAGGCCATTCTCACTCCTCGCTGATGGACAAAGTAGAGGTCACCCACAGCTGCATTGAGTAAGCTCTCATAGGGTGCGCAACCAACGCCTTGAACAATTCTTGCTCCAATGAAACTTCCATAATTGGTTCCTACGGACCCGGCCCACGCGCTGGAAGCGATAAGAATGAGGATACCTATGAGGAACAAGTGTCGCTTTCCCCAGATGCGGCCGGACGGAACGAAGAAAATAGCGCCAGCACCGCAACCCAGTAAGAAGTATCCCGTCAACAGGGCAACCTTTGTGAAGTCCTTCGAGAAGAGCAGAGAGATTGTGATCGTATTGGCAGCGAGGATAGGGCCGAGTGCGGTAGCGAGAATACCCGCGAAGCAGAGTAGAAAGGTAATCAGGTCGCGTCGCAAAAGTGGCCAGTTCAATGGATCGTTTGGGTCATCAGAAGGCTGAGGGATCTGAGGTTCGTGCCAACGTCAGCGTATGCGCAATAAGTTCAAAGGCAGACAATACATACGAGGATAATGGTTTCGGTCCCAACTTGTACGCGCTTGAGGTTTTCATGATGCTCGCCAGCTACCTGGGGTCGAGACGGATCGTCAAAGTACTGCGTTGTGCCTATGGGATTGGGCGATCTGTCAATTCGTCATGTCCTGAAAACTGTGTGTTCTGCTACCGGCGAAGGAAGGCCATGCTCCATATTGGAATGGAGGTGACGCTAAGTACGCACCAGGAACATGCTCGATCCCCTTTGCTTCGAGGATCCCCAGAGGCATCTTGAAGAAATGGAGTATCGATCAGGGGAGTGAGCTTGGCTGAGGGACAGCACAGTGGAGCGGCGACAGCACCCACCCTCTGGTTTTGGTGGAGGTCACAAACACTGGCGATTCAATCGTGAAGGGCGGCGAGGAGGTATGGAAAAAACGCCCAGTGAGAAATTCGTTTCCTCGGGGACAAATCGACGGGTTTGACTGGATCGGCTTCTTCCAAAATGGTATCGTCAAGTTGTCGACATTTTTGGAGACCATCAGCACGAGCAACCAGAAGTGGACGAATTCGTGTAAATATGGGGGTGGAGATGGACCGAGGGTTCCGCTTGTTTCTCCAATTGCCGTGATTGAATTACCGGGGTACAGTGAGCTCAAAGTTTGGTTTGTGGAGCTCAGCACCCCTATGCTCTGCACTGCGACAGTGAAATAAGCTTCAACTGCCGATCAGAAGCAGTTTCTTGGCAGAATCCAAGATTCTGATCACGTTGCACCTTCTGTAGACTCCTCATTTGCTACCTACAATTCAGACAAGACAATCGTGTTCGTCCAAAAGGTCATCACAAACACAGTATTAGAGCACTGTGAGCTTTTGGAAATAGTGAACGATGATCAGGCTGATCTCTTGCTGCTGCACGCCAATATCACCCCAGTTGGAACCTTGTGTTGTGGGTGTCTCTTTGGGGTCTACAGCTCTTGTCCAATGAAACAGGTGAGCTCCTGGCAATGGGTCAAAGAGTCTGGTTTGTTCAAATTAAAGGACCCTTGAAAACACGTAGGTTAAGCCAAGTTTCCAAATCACTGCCACAATCTATGGGACCATTTCAAAGTATAAACTACCTTACAGGGAAGTAGTAACTTATCGGTTCATGCTACCTATGTACCTTCTTCGTATTAACGTTCATTTCATAGAAGGTTCTTTCAGAGCAACTCCCGAGCTGCTTACGTAGTTGGTTCAACGGCCACTCAAATGCTAATTGCCCGTTGTAAATTCTTTTTATGCTCCTGTGGGTGGGTCTGGCAGCAAGACATTGGATCGATCGTAGGTTTTGTCACTGTTCTTTTACACAGTTCAGCCTGAATACGACTTCTGACTAGGTAGTTCTCTTTTCAACCCACCAGCGTCAAAGAGGTCATCAACTCAAGCCAAGACTTTACAAGTACCTGTGTCAGCACAATGACGAATGATGATGATCTCTTACACTTGGTAACCCGGATTGCTCTCTCTATCCTATCATTTTCGCTCTTGTTAATCAGTAGCCAGACACCAGCAGCCATGTCTGCCAGGTTCAAGACTAGCTCGCCGTTGCGGGGATCATTGGACATGCATTGCATGGGTGGCATCACCCTTGTCTCGGGCAGCCCACAGACAGCCCCATGGATCATCCCTTGCTGAATCTTGAGATCCGTCGTTTATTCGGAGACTTCTTCAGCCCATGTCTCGACCTCTCCGATAGGAATCCAGCTCGACAGCATTTTACTCGCCTGCAGAATCTCCGATCCGGGACAGAGCAGCTATGCATGGTAGCTAAATGTCTCGCCGCGTCTCCGTACCTGCATTGATCATAATTTACTTCATCAGCAGCAACCGTACCGGATTGACTTGAGGAACACAGAACTGCTAAGTTGATCGATGTGCTTGTTTGACTCCACACCCTCTTTCAGTGTGACCTAACGTGTGTCACCAAAGCACTAACTTGCCAAGGTTGGCTGTGGATTGCTTCGTCCTGTTGTCGAGTGGTTACTGCTTGACATTCATTCCTTTGGTACCTAAGCCATATCAATATCTCGGCGACATAAATCAAAGCAACACAGCCCAGATTGTATTGGCCTTTTTCCCCTCCAGGCAGAAGTTACTTTTTGACAGTTGGCGAAAATTCAAGCAAGGGTGCCTGCAGTCGTTTCGGTTCAGCAGTCTCCCAAGCTCTGCCCTCAGGGGCGTCAATCTGGTTATCTAGGTATTGGGAGCCAGCAACGACCGGCGCAATTGGATCATCAATAGTTCATTGGTCGCTCATGCTAGAAGCTGGGCCACGATAAGACAAGTCGCAACATTTTGCTGCCGCCTTGAATTGGATGAGTGATCAGCCAAAACTAGCTGCTTGCTCATAATACCTTGCTCAGCTGAGGAGATGTCGATAATTCATATTGAGCCCTCTTTACAAGATCATGGTTGGTTCAGCATTGGCTTTGGGTTCCGATCCCCTGCATATTGCGGCTCTGATCTCGTTTTATCACAAGACAGATCTTGCGAGTCTTTGCTTCTGTCATTTCAGCAGGCAAGAGGTTGTCGATCATAGCCAATCCAGGACACTGCAGGAACTCAGCCTTATTGCACCGGCATAAGTGCCTAGAGAAGGACCTGCTCCGAATGTCTTCGATATTCGTGATGACTGAAACAATTTCACTGTGATAATTATGGGAATACGGCCGCGGTCAGTTTTCGACTACGAGCTGGGACGGCTCACATTTAGGGCAAGCCACAAAGACTATTTCCCAACCTAGCACAACCCCTACGGCCCCCTCCGCAACATAGCATCGGACTGGGGGAATGCCCATAGATGCCAGATGCTAATTCGGTATGGCTCTTTGACGAATTGCCATCAACAAATGAGCTCTAATAACTGGGATTGTGGCACATTACCATATCCCAAAGGCAGCCAAGTTTTTGCTGCGGCGTTCATCACATGAATCATTCCTATCGCGAGGGTGTTAAGGTCCAACTCAGGGTTGTTGCAGTCTCAAAGATACCTAGAAGGAAAAATTAAGGTATGCATTCATCGGCTTAACGCGACACAAAATGACGCCTCAATGGACCCCTTATTCAAGCGATAGCCAAGCCAGGCCAGGCCAGGCACAAGACACGCACATGGCTGTGAAGAAGAAGATATTCATTTGCTGCGAAATGTACCTCTTTTCTTTTGTCGCATAGGGTACGCTAAACAGGGCGGGAAAGATGATGGCCGATCATAAGCCAGCTCAACCAGTCATGGCAGTAATCGCAACCGTTGAAGGGATGAGGCCGACGGCCAAGCACGACTCCACGCAAAAGATCTTCCAGGAGAGTGGTCGCTTAGTTCCCAGCTCCGGACGGGTCGGTGAAGATTGTGGACGATCACGTTCTAACTACCCAGCAGCAGCAGTGGCGACGGCGGCGTGACGCCAAACCAAAGGGAGTGTGCCTTTAGAAAACCAGGGCTTCTAACGTTGTTCGCCGCAGGTTTGGTCGATTTAGTTGTCTGGTGTGTGTGCGCACGCATCGATCGGGTGTGTGTGGGCTCTGGATCTGGAGCTGTCATGAGGGAACCAACGCCGGAGAGAGGAGCTCGATCCCCCGGCCCGTTAAGAGATCCGGCAATGACGTCCGCCGGCATGGATGCAGACACAGGGTCATCAAGAAGGGAACCTCATCGGGCGGCTCAAGCTTCATATCCATCCTTGGTGGGCTGCTGAGCTCGGACGGTGTGGTGCAATTAACGGTTCGGTACGGCCTCGAGGAGTGAATGGTACCGTGCATCAGCCGCGTGGTGCTAGGCTCCTCATAAACATGGCGAGACGGGACAGGACGTTTATTTTCCATTTTCCTGACCTCACACCATCCAATGGGCTGTTCAAATGGGTGCTTTTTGGCCGCACTGACAGATTTCCAACTGCTTCTAGCACCGAAACCTGACGAGCTTCGACTTCACTCAAGTCAAGGTCTTGTATCTGTTCCCCTCGTCTCTTGTCGGAGCCGGGCTTGGCTCCGGTCGAGTTCTGTTCACATCCTGCCAGTCCCATTTTGAGAATCTTTTCCGCGCCCTTGCTCCTCTCGTGCGCTCTCAAAAACTCTCTCTTAAAGATATGCCTTCTCAAATTCCAACTACAAGGCGGCCTCTCCTCTAGCTTTCCCCGTTGTTATTAAAGTCCATATCCCCCTGCACATTGGATTAAGACACATCTTGATCTGAACTTCGTCACTGCATCTCAGGAACCGTCATCAAGTACCCAATTTAATCCCCAGTCTTCCCTCACCGTCGCCCACATCAGTTCCCTTGTGTGTGCATTCTAATTGTCCTGCCCCTCATTATTTATTCCCACCCACGCCAGATAGCTCACGAAATCGTCGCGATATTGTTCGCTTCCCGATTACAGACAGCCACCGATACCTCAACGCTCTACCAACCTTCGTCTCGAGGGGCGTTTTACTCAATGGAGCCTACCGATTACACCCGGGAACTCAGTTTACTTTAGCCAGCTTTTTAGAGCTGCTGTTTCCCAAACA
The DNA here is from genome assembly GCA_013755755.1 of Fusarium sp. NRRL 25184. Taxonomy (NCBI): domain Eukaryota; kingdom Fungi; phylum Ascomycota; class Sordariomycetes; order Hypocreales; family Nectriaceae; genus Fusarium; species Fusarium sp. NRRL 25184. The sequence goes on from JABSSZ010000173.1 coordinate 26,934, forward strand.
CTGCTTCCTCAAAGTCACATGGGGGTATACGGCCACTTCTAGTTATGGATCCAGGACTATCCTCATCCAGCAACGTCTCTCCAGGACCTGGGCCGCAAAGTAATCGAAAAGAGCGCGGTGCCATTGCAGCTCAGGTATGTTGGGCTTGATTACCGTGGCATTGAACCAGGGGTCCAATGCCTTTGTCTGTCGTTCCTTCACCTCTTTCGCTTTCCTTTCGACGTTTTCTGTCAATATCAATCTCGGATTCCATTCGTAGCTTCCAGTTGCTTTGGATATCTGTGTCATTGACATATATTCTGTTTTCTCCTCAATTTATGCTATCAATTCGAGTGTTCCACTGCCGAACCAAGTGACTAACAAAGACCCAGGCTTGTGAGACGTGCCGCAACCGAAAACAAAGATGTGATGAACAACGGCCAAAGTGCGGTACATGCCAGAGATTCAAGCTCGAATGTCGATACCGAGAACCCCAACCAACAAAGTATGTTACTACGGGAGCCTGATAAAGCGGCCAGGATGCAGAGCTTGACCCGAATATGGCGTTGCTGTCGTTGTTGCCTGGGCCGCTCTCTTAACACAACTGCAATTTGCTAAATTCCGCCCATAGGAAGGATAAAACTCTGGTTGAGATTCTAGACCGACTCAAGACTGTCGAAAGTAAGATTGACAACCTGGGTCAACGGGAGAATACGACTCCTCCCCTCTTCACGACTCCTCAACCTCCAGCCGTTTATTCCACCAACACGCCGCTATTGGTGGATCCCGACTCCCGCGATGCTCTTCCAGGCCCATCCTTACCCAACCATCCTACAAGTCCAACGCCCAGTCGTGACACAGGCGGCTATCGCTATGACTCGTCTGTGTCTAAGATGTCAGAATGGCCCGTTGTGCGCCAGATGTTCGAAACCCTTGGCCAGAAGGCTCCATCCGCCTCGGGCGAGATTCCTGCACTTCCGAGGGGGCTTCGTGCCTCAAACGTTACTCTGCCATCCGACGGACTCCAACCGGTCGGAATACCAAGTAACAGCACCCTACAGATACCCCTGCACCTCTCAGGCTCTACCTCGACTCTCAATCTTAGCCCCCCAAGTGTGGGCTGGGAGACCATGCAAAGACTAAGCAAGGCTTATTTCGATGTCATTAACATGCTTCATCCTATCTTGGATAGACAGTGGTTCAACTCGAACGTACTGAGTTCAATCATCAGCAATGGATTCCAAGAAGGAGCTCTTTCATCCCTTGTACTACTCGTCTTTGCTCTTGGAGAGGTGGCGCTCACCACATCAGAAGTGCCAATCTCGGCTTACAAGCAGCGACCATCTGGAATCAAGGGAGGCACTATCGATCGGCCACCTGGTCTTGCTTATTTCAATGAGGCACGGAAAAGGATGGGGTTTGCGATGAGTGAAGTCAGCCTGGAAAATGTGCAGATGTTGGCACTTGCTTCGCTGTACTACTCAAGCTGCGGACAAGCTCTAGTCGGTTCCTCTGCCTAGACCCCCAATACCCCTTTCTAACTGATCTGGCAGGAATGTTGGAGGATGAATGTGTATGCGTCTTTGGCCTGCCAGGGTCTAATAACGAGGTGGGAGGCCCAATCGTCATGATTCAACGCAGCCTAATTCTAATATTGTATTTATAGCAAACCTGACGAGTTACATGGCCCCCGAACAGATCTAGTCAAGCGAGTCTTCTGGCACTGTTCAATCATGGAAACGTAGGTAATCGATAACAACGTGAGAAGGCATATTAACAACAAGGACAGGTGTTTCCACATGGAGTTCGGACTACCCCTGACTGGGCTAGAAAAGCTGGAGGAAACAATTGGCCTCCCTGACTTTAGTGGACCGATGACTGACGAAGACTATATCGTCAATCAACAAACACACTTTCATGAGCATTTCGCTTCTCAAATCGTTCTCCGAAGGCTCTCGGCCAATTTCCATTCTGTTCTCAGCAAGAGTACGTCAAAAGAACTATGCACTGGCAATCTTAGCAACCGCGCACTAATAATGCCTTAAAGCCTTTGGCGCAGATGCCTCTCTACCCTTTGCGGGGTTTGCTCCCTTCAACATCTCTTCGAGTCCCGGGACCGCAGCTGTTATGAAACAACTCGACGCACAGCTAGACCAGTGGAGGGGCATGCTACCCAGCCATCTAAGATGGCAGGATAACCAGGATGTGGCATTCGGGGATCCTTCGCATAATGCCTTTGGTGACGTATATACGGAAGAATCTCTCCAGAGCAATTACATGTTTACACCGGATCTTGATACACCACCAGCCACGTATCCGTTTGCGGCTGACATACAAACTGCACTTCTCCGAACACGATACAGCTACAACAAATACCTTATACACAGACCCTGCATTTTCAAGGCTCTTCATCACCCTGAAAACATGACGCGAGAAGATGCTGAAGGTGCAGTCGAATGTCTCAAAGCATCGGTTAAGTGGCCCATTGCCTTATCACCCCCATGTACCAACAAACGACTTGTGCCGATTACTTTCTTCTGGTCACAGAATCTGCTGGGTGTTCTAATTCTGTTACATTTATCGCAGCAGCACCCCATGTTGAGTCGGATCCGGTCGTCGCTTTGCGGGCAACGCTTCGATGTGGAAGCCTCCCAAACTGTTACAGTATATTTAGACTGGCTACGCGACATGAAAAAGATAGACTCAACGGCGAACTGGTGCTGGAATATCGCTCGCTTGGTCTACCAATTGGACGATTAGACGAAACGAGGGAAGATGTTGACATACCTCCCCTTATGACTACACCTATGGGAGCGGGGCTGGGGGATAGACTTTGGCGATTACGGCTGCGAAACGAAGCATAACATGATTACTTCAACGCTAGGAGTTGAGCGATTTTCCCCATGGTCCGAAAGAATTGATTATGCAAGTCCATGCTAGAAGACTATATAGAAGCTCACGGGAATTGTGTTGATCACATTCAAGGAAGATTTGGGAAGGAATTTAGTATTTAATCGAAGCGAAACAACCATCCACCATCGTCCTGTGTTTGATTTTAACAACCTCACCACATATCGCACATACCGTCTAGCTGACTTTCTAAGACGGCCTGATTTTACTCATGGCGGCCTGAATCAGTTTTGAGAGCCCACGATATTCAATGAGCCTCTCAACGCTGATATCTTGCATGCTTGAGCAGCCCACTAGTGCATAGATCCGCAACCCTACAAACTTGGCCCTTGCAAGAAGAGGCTTTCTGCTATAGATTCCATGGATCATGTTGAAGATGGTAGGGCCCTGCGTCCATGCTTATGGGTCAGCAACCCATTGCAACGATGCAAACGGTGTCAACAGGGGCATATGCCATTATGACGTAAGTCGCAAGTCATTCATTTCTTCCTAATTCCAGCTCTCACATTCCTAGCTCGGTTTCCATAACCGAATCCGAACCGGTACTGGACTGGACTGGACTGGACTGGATCGCGTAAGACAGTAGTCATGATATGGTCACGGGGAGTTGTTGGCCTGTATGAAGAGGAGGGTGGATAATCATTGGGAGGTTCGTACTTGATCAAGCATGGTTAATGACGGCTCCAACAATCGTGATGGCCTAATTCCCAAGATGATCTCCAAATGGGTGAAGATTTCTGACATCAATGATTCAAGCTCACCATCGAGTAAGTACATCCTAGCATTAGGATACTAAAGTGAGCAGCGTAAAAGTTTACGTCCACACCACCGTTACTATTCGTACCCGTAGGTGTACACAATGAAAGAGCCGACCTACCCTAGGCTCAAGAGTTAAGAGCTTAGTAATTTGGCTTTTATCTACATGAAACTATCAGTTCGACATTAGAGTTCTCCAAATAAAAAACCACGAGATCCCTCGTGTAGATCGGAGTCGCGGCCCGAGCCGACCAGGGGAGCCGAAATCACATCTTTCTTTTTTTGGTGTCGCACGTGGCTTTACCCAAGGAGATTTTTATTGCAAGTTCCAAAGCAGGCAGTCATCTAATATAAAAGGCAAAACATGGCAGTATGATCATAACTCGATGTGTATGTCTCCAAGGCAGTGTATATCTTTTCCTAGACAAGGACTTGTCAATACGAGTTCTATGAGGCAGATCAAAGTATAAAAAAAAGAGCTTGAGGTATCAACGCCAATAAGATTTCTTATCGAAAGTTTATGAACATCGATTCGCAAGTTCTAGGTCCGGGTTAGTTAAAGCCTTTATTATGAGGCGCCTGTAGGCTTTGGTAATTGAAACAACCCAGAATGCCATCATGTATGTAGCCGCACGGTAGAAGCGTCTCAGTAATCATGTTAGCTGGTCATGAATTTAGAGGCTTGCATGACTTGTTAAAGTTGTTTCAGTTAGGGATACAGTGGTGACGTAATTGAGGTACAGAATCATGTAAATTGCCATCGCGATCTTATAATAGCTCAATGTTTGACACAAGGCGCTCAGTAACTCCGATATCTATCCATTTAATCTCCATCACACTTCGTACTTCAATCCATGTCTTCCATTTCCGCGTGTTGAATCAAAGATCGTCCTGCAGCGTTTCACCAAAAGTATTTACCTTTCTGCCGGTCCTTTGAATCCTGAGCAGCACTGTACGATTGTCGATCAGTGCGAGGGCCTTGTCCGTTGGAGTTCGAATCGCCGACATGGTCCATCTGGCTGACCATTTGCAGTGCAGGTTCAGAGATGGCCCTGAAAACGCCCTGGTGCTGTAGGATTTCAGGCGTCCAATGTGTTTTATCGCCGAACTCTAGACTCATGTTCTCTTGGAATATCTCGTCTGCTCGTATGGACGAAATGCTGGTTTCGAACCACTGGCCCGGCTGTCCGTTTCCAGGGGGTGTTACTGGAACTGACTGACCCCGGTAAGTTCCTTTGGGAATACCAGGAAGTTTCTCAACCCTTCGTATCATAGTAACCTTGAGACAGCTCGGCCCCTTCGCTCCATTTCGGTATCGGGCTTCGTGACATATTCTGACCTTATCAACGCCCAAATTCGAGGTGCTTTTTGGCTCGGTACTGATCACGAGCTCTCCCATCTCATTCGTTCTAAGAAATTAGTTTGACGCCATACAAAATGGTTAAGATGAGTGACTCACTCGATACTCATGGAGCGCACCAGTGATGTAGCAAACTCTTCCATATCATCGGGCATCCCGTCCATATACATGCGGGAGACAGAAAATTTGACATCCCATGCACGTCGAGTGCAATGAACGAAAGCCTTTGAGACTTCAGTCACCGGGGGGAAGTATTGATGCTGGAAGGTATCGGCATCAACTTCCACGACAGCCTCAAGCGTCTTCTCAGCGACGCAGTGGAATTCGTAGTAAACTCGCTTCTCCATCAATAGCCACGGAGATCTGCCACCAAACATTCGAGGGATTGTGTTTGCTTCTGCCCCGCTTGTTGTGAGGATGGGATAAAACCCCATATGCGGATTTTCAGTGTTTAGAGCCTCAACGGTTTTATTAACAGCCCACGATGGCGCTTGACCGTCATAGACCAAAGCAGGAAATGTGTCTTTGCGGCACAGCCGCCCAAATTGAGCTTGGATTCTCACTTTCCCGGGGACTATTTGTAGAACTTCAACCAACTTACTGAGCTTGTTCTCAGCCTGTGATAGAATCTCGCTATACTCCACCTGGTCCGTCGATGGCATGTCCATTCCTGGAACAATGTGGAAGGTCTGTGCGATTGGGTCAGGCTTGGGTTTCTCAGTTGGATTTGACTTGTCCTTGGCGTGCTCTTCTTTCTGCGTGACCGGGACATGGTTGAGGCTGGTGATAACCTCGGATGTTGGCGTTGCTGAAATCTGAGTTGCAGAACGATTGTCAGGGACAAATGTGACAGGCACGTTCAGCCCGAAAGTGTGCTTGTCGTTTCGCTTCTCTTCTGTCTTCTTTGAGGCTACGTTGGCCCAGCTTGGCCCAGGGGCAGCTTTCTGTCTCATGGTATCAAACAGTCTTTTCTCCTGATGGTTTATCTTGCCGAATGTGACTTCAGAAGGAACACCTTGGTCCTCTGATGTAGTCTGAAGTCTGTTACCGCGATCGCGCAAAGGGGTATTATCCATAAGCGCAGGAGTTGTGATGGGACCATCATTAATGTCCATCAAATCCCTTATAGCATTAGACTGCGGACCGAAAGGATTGGGAAAATTGATGAGCCTGAGGCTGTTTTCGGGTAAGTCCAAGCCCAATGAAAGCTGGCTTAAAGAAGCCTGGTAATCTGATTCTGGCATCTGATGTTTGATCTCGGCTTCCATTAGAGGGATGTCTTTAGTGTTGACAAGCCGAGGCTCCCCTGGCTCGTCAATACTTCGCGATATCTCGGGACATGAGTCACATGATAGGTCTGTTGCTATTTCCTGGCCCTGCTCTCCATTGTCCTCTATAGGAGATGAGGGTGGCTTCAGGTGGTCACCATCTCCGCTGGACTCGATGCTGTAGAGCCAATTAGTGATTTTCTTGTGATCTCGAGCGTGGTACCTGGGAGCTGCTAAGCACTTTTGAACTTGTTGTAAGTCTGTAGTGCTGACATGTTTGAGATTGCGGTTTCTCTCAGGGCTGGTGATCTTATCGATACTATCCGATTCTTGATGCTGGACCTTCTGTTGGGGTCTTTTGTTCTCATTAACAGCTATGGTACCAGACCGTTTATTTCCATACGAATACCCAGAGAAGGGGTGGAACTCTGGTTGCCAAGTTGCCAAGTTGCCGGGCTCTGTAATTGGATATTTGACGCGATCAGGTATAGGCTGCCGGTACCGATTAACAGATTCAATTCTCAAGGATACGGCACTGGCGATCGAGGCGTACTCCTGGTCCTTGCTCTGATCGGCGCCGGCGGAATCAACATAAGTCAATCTGGATAGTCCAGTATGTGTCATGTATCGGTAGCAGAGTGTAACCAAGCTCGAAGTTTCAGTAAAGACCATATGAGCGGTAGGGGGCAAGGGAGCATCCTAAGCTTATTAGAAGAAGGACACAACTTGATTGTAGGAAATACCATAAAGTTCGCAAGAGTGTCAAGTTTTTGTGTTGCAACGCTTAGTGCTTGTTCGCTTGCGCTGCTGCCGATGTATAATAAGGAACCCTGGAAATTATAGGTAATGACACATTTCGTAAGTGCTTGAAGGCTGTCGATGCTTGGGCCTAAAGGCGAAACAGATCCTAAGGACTCGTAATTCGAGAGAATCTGCATGATAGTGACTCCAGATGATTCTGGAACTCGCCAAAATGTTTTGTAAGGCAAGTTCTTGATAGTGTCGGGATATCGGAACGCGTCATATTGATTGAGGATGTCTTTCGGGATTGTTTGGAGAGAAGGAAAGGCAATAATATGTGGTTCCTCGACCAGTACTTCAATATCTGGTTGGATGGCGGATGTACTGAGGTCATCTTCGTCCTCGTCTCGTATAACAGCGTCAGCTTCTGATTCTATCAACTCCTCTAGTTGAGAGTGCATCCAATCTGAGACTTCGCGTTGAGAAGCTCTTTGGGCAATGAGCTTAAACCAAGGGATGTCAGGTTCGTAGAGGACCTCAAGGATTCCCTAATGGGGAAAAAAAAAGAACGACGTGTTAGTAGAACTATTGGAGAGACCTTTCAATACTTACAAGCTCATCTTTTCTTTCCTCGACACTCGCAAATATCAGCGCCACTCCTTTAGGAAGTAACGGAGGGTTACAAGATACGTAGAACTCTACAATATCCATGGCTGTGACACGAAGGTACTGAGACGGCGTGAATAAACTATTTTGTATCTGTGCTGATATGTATACTCACGTAACAAGACGTGGTTGAGGAATTGAGGAAGATGGCTAAACAGTTCAGCGTAGATCATAACGCTGACACATTAGCCGGACGATAAAGAACAGAGTGGTGTTTTGGTTCAAATAACGAACGTAATAGTGATAGAGCATGTGTAAAGGAAGGAAACTGTCGTTTTCAAGGACGCAGTAGCATGGACTGTGGCCTTGAGAAAGTAAGGAGAAAAGGGGAAAGGTGGTTGATACGAAAGACCATGCCAAGGTAAAAGACTGGAAGGGAGGTAGAGGGAGGAAGAAGAAAAGAGAAACTTGGAGATTGGGAGATGTGCTTGATATAGGTACCTAGGCAGATACCTGCCTAAACAAACATAAATAAGAGGAGGAAACTGCCACCACTGCATTCTCCCGCTACGTACGCGGCAAGCGGCAGCTTCCACTGGCAAAGCCACCTCAGGTGCCAACAGTGCCACTGCCTTTCTTTTGCCTTGCCGAAGAGAACAGCGCTTCGTGATTCACTGCCCCTCCCTGCCGGGTGGTGAGAGGCAAAAGGAATGACTGACACTGCGAGCACGCACTGCATCATGAAGGTAATGTGCCCCGCAAGTGTGAAGAATAGGTGGGTAGAGCCTGCAATTCATGAGCAGCGACAGGGAAGTTGGTTATATATGTACACCTTTAACATCTCTGACTTCTTCTTAGAGATGGTTCAAAATGGGGCTGTCAAGTAAGGTGATTAAATAACATTTGTTGAAAGTGAGGAAGGAAGTTTGAAGTAGGAGATCTTCCAGCAATATCGTAGCTTGATGCACCGCCAACTTCAGTAAACAAAATATTCAGATAAGTGTGATTGTCTCGGGACTAACCAGGCACTCTATAGATTCCAATTGATATTCCGGTTTATTTTCTTTTCCCTGCCCACAGGTTGTTTTACCTGGTATGCCGACATATCTATCTGTATCCGAATATATCACTATTTCTCGATTGTGAGGCATCAAGCCTCTTCGCAGCACAAAAAGAATCCCAAACACCTATAACACCTCGGCACGTCCCTTTCCAGTGTTATGTAAGTAACCGAGACGGGTTACAGAGACAAATTCAAATACAGCGTAAATTTCCAGGCCATGTAATGTGTCTAAAGACCAGAAGAGCAGAGTATACGAGGAGTGGTATCGAGGTAGCGATGGTCATCAAGTATTCGTAGACGTCAAGTCAAGAAGCTGTTTGGAGCTTCGGGAAAGAAACTGGGCCCAACGAGTCGGCTCGTCGAGTAGAGGTAAATGAATCAATCAAAATCGCACATGCAGGGAGATGTAGCTCGCCAAATAAGTGAGTTGCGGACACCACAACTCGTTTGACGGGTGGTAGCGTAACAAGATTGGCTAGGTATTCTTATTGCGCGCCTTTGACGTTTTCTTTAACATTCAGCGCCCATCTCAGCTTGTTGAGAGTTTCCCTAGAAGCTTCTAGCAAAGCCTCTTGCTCATCTTCTCGCTTTCTGGCGTTGGTCTTGATATCTTTGAGGCCTTGTTCTTGGCTCTGTTTGTATTCCTCAAACATACGAGCAATCTCCTCCTTTTCGTGTCGAAGTTGCTTGATGTTGCTATCTTGCTGGTCGCACAGATCTTTTAATGTTTGGATTTTGTCGTCGTCTGCTCGTCGCTCCTCATTGAGTTGGTCAATCTCGGATTTCATCTTGGAGACGGCTCGTTTGACTTCTTCTCCTTGGTCCTGCCAGTGGGACGAGATGGCATTATAGCGACCCTCCATCAACTGCGCATAGCTAGTTGCTTCTTCGACTTGGGTCGTTGCATCTTTTCTCGTCTTATCCATCTCCTCCCTCCAGCTCTTTTCGCGTTGGAGAGCATCTATAGCCTTCTTCTTCTCTAGTTCGACGGTTGTTTGCAAGGTCTCCACCTGGCGTTCTTTTCGAGCCAGCAGTGTCTTAGTAACATTGGCCTCGAGTAGTCGGCTCTCATAATCGTTGACCATACGTTCGAGCTTGTCCTCAACCAACCTGGCCGCTTGCTTGGCCTCGTCTGCTTTTAGGCGCTCAATCTTTATGTCGCGCTTCAGAGCCTCGTTGTCGCTGACAAGTTTGTTTATCACGCGACCGGTCTTTCCCAGACCGGCTTTGCCTATTGTCGAGTCCCATTGACTGTCTGGCGCTTCAACGTTTTCTGACATGGCGGAATTATCTGGATCTGGAGTAGGCTCAACCACGCGCGCAGCACTAGTGCTCCAGCGCGACGGTGTCGCTGTATGTGTGTCGTGTTCGGTCTTGGATTTGAGGTGTGTTTGGTTGTGGAAGTTGGAATCGGAGTTGGAGTTGGACAGGGCGCTTGTGGTACTGTTCATACTACTGGAGAAATTGCTGTATTTGCTTTCGGGGCTAGACTCGGAGCCCTCAAAGCTCCGAACGCTTCTAATTGTGCTGGACCTGGCGACGGCCGGTTTATAGGAAGCAGGGCTCCGGGCTTTCATGCTGTTGATGGCGCCGGTAGAGGCGGGAGTCAAGGTCTTTTCCTCGTCCAAAGGAGGAGCATGTGGTTCGGTGGATTGACTTGCGACTGTGGCGGCGGCTGAACAAGAATAAGTTGGCGTTAGCAAGTAGCTGCTTCATAGAAGTGGTAATGCAGTGAAGAGAGAAAACGAAATAGAAAAGTCGCTAGTGTGGAGAAGAGAACAAGACTGACGTGAGGAGCCCAGTCACGTCAGGTCAAATCAAGCCAGACAGACAGACCAGACCAGACGAGCAGGAGATAACCAGGATGGGACGGGACGAGAATTGTACAGTTGCGCCCCAGTTGAAGGTGTGGGGAGCTGTTTCAAGTGGATAATGAGGCATTGATGGGTGGTAGTTGTTGAAAAGTGCATAGACAGTAAGTAATATGAGGATATCTAACAAAGCATGGACAGGACTAATCTCAGCTCAAGCTCTGAACGAACATACCGTTGACTGTGTCCTTGTGAATCGAAAAATCCTTTTTGTGAAGACGATTTCGCATTGCAACGACTGACAGAATTGACTTTAGTTCGAGTATCTAAAGCAGTGCGATCCTTTTCTGTTGAAGTATTGGTTGGTTGGTCAATGCTACAAATAAAAAGGAGTAACTTATTAGCAGCAAGGCAACAGAACAAACATAAGGCAGTGTGAAAGAAAGCAGAGGAGAGAAGGAGGCAAAGCTCTTGCTACAATGTTAAGAACAAATAACTGGATACGCAATGTAAACACAGACATAAATTAACCCACACTAATAATAACGGGGGGCAAGGGTCCCTTTCTTTGTTTTTGTTCTCAAGGGAAGAACTTGCTGGGGTTTTCTGATCTTCAGCAGTACGTACCTCGTGATAGTGTTGGTTCCCGCTGGCTCCCGTCTGGTCCCTGTTTGTGCCGTTACAGTAAGGTGCCTACCGTTGAGATGGTTGGAGGGACCGAAAAGGTAAATATTGGCATACGTCGATCAAATTGTAAAGAAGCCTCAGTGTCGATCAGTATCGTGAGAGAAGTAATAAACAAAACAAAAAGCTTTCCATACACATCTGAAGGAGGATTTGAGAGAATACCAACGTCACGGGTCTCATTAAAGACCATGGCTATTATAGTACGTACTATACCCCAACAACCATGTTCTCCTGATGGCACAGCAACATTAACCTCCATCATAGCACAAAACACGCAATCCAATGTTTACATTTCTTCCCCTAGCTCGGCAATGACGCCTATGGCCGTTTCTCTCAGGGCCAAAAGTCCATATTTAAGTGCAGGGATCTCGAAGTTCGTGTCGCTGTATTAATATGGCGGCTCTGGGTCTGTGTTCCCAAAGTGATACTTGACACAAGAGTACTATGTCTTGCCATAGACGAATCAAGCCGAGTCTACCATTAAGACGTCTTATTTTCTTGCCAAAACCATGTTTGGCTGTGTGTAACGATAGATGCGCGCCTCATAAATTGTTTTACAGCTTTATAACGGTCCACTCAAACAGACAATGCCGTTCCCTCCCCATCATCGACTGGTATTTCAATCCTGTATCTACCCTTTAACGCCGTTGAATGCCTCATTTCGTGATTTAGTTTTCTGTCATCCTGAGACAGTTGTCCACTCCAGGCCTTCTGTTTCTGTAGCTAGTGTGCCTGAAAAGTAACGTCAAGCCATTCCTTTGCTAGCCGGGTTTTATGGCTAGAGCAACTCTCCACCCATCATCTGAACGATTTACATCTTTTGATACAACCAGATAAAGTGACAATCGCGTATCGTTGCACCTTCCATTAAGCGATCCATTATGACTTCGGTGCTAAACTGGCAGCCCGCTTCAAGCGGTAATAGCAGGCGATGCAGACTTTCCAGAATCACCGGCAGCATTCCGTGCAGACTCCATAAAAGTTGGCCGATATTTGGTCAAATACTTGCCTGCCATAGGTCTTGATTCTTCAACTAGTGACGGGTCAGAAACTATCATGAGACGAGGCTTCAATTCGACTTACATTCGGTCCAGATATCTTGCACTGTATCCAGTGCAATCTCTCTGACAGGTGGCCGCATCATAACCAAGTATAGAAGGCTTGTCAAAGCTAGCTGAACAACGCTAGGGTCGCGACACATGTGCTTCACGCGCGATAGGAGGTTCTTGTTTAGCTCAGGTATTTCACTCAAGAAACGTGTCAACACTTTGTCCTGAGGGTGAAGATATGGCAAAAATCCATCAATCAAACGCAAGCAGCACTTTTCGTAGTACAAGGGTCGATCGCCACCCTTTTTCTGTTGTAGTTTGTCGTTGTACCACTCTTCACAGAGCCATGAGACCGCAACATCGATATGTTTTCGGAAGTCCTCCATCACATAGGAATATAAAACGTCGCGAATATTGTTGCTGAGAGACTGGGGTGCTGATGAGCTACCCTCCTCTTTGATAGAGGTTTCCTCGAGACCGGCCACAGAGCGCGTTGCTAGTCGTGCCAGTATTGTCATCCAAGAATCCCGATTGCCAGAACTAGCTGCTAATCTGCTGAAGCCAGCCTTGCTCTTCTTGGTCGGGTCTTCTAGTGACTTCATCATCTCAATTACCCGGGTGACGGTTCCGTTGCCTGCTGTCAATGCCGTTTCTGGGGTTAGAGCGCTAGGCTGATGAAGATGGAATGACTTCAGTGCAAGGCCATCGTCCAATACTGGTGCATCATGCATAGGCGAGCTATCTAGCTTGTTGAGAATCTGTTCTGTGTCCTCAGCCTGATAGAAATCAGGCTCATAGTCATCATCGTCTTCCTCTACACCCAACGGGGCGGTGTTGGGATTTAACTCAGGAGCCGGAGCATTGGCTAGGGCGTCGAGACGGCCACGAATACCATCGACTGCTTTAGATAATACCTGGTGGTCAAGTCTCGACAGTGTGGTGACAGCGATCCTGGCGACTAAAGGAGCGGGAACTTGTGAGATATCGAAGTTTTTGAGAGCAGTATTGTCGATGAGTGTGAAAACGTCTGCTAGGCTGTGAGGGCCAGGGCCCAGCGGTGGTATTTGAATTTGTGCTGGGGATAATCGCTGTCGTTTGGCGTCGTAGGCGTCTTGTGGTGCTGGCTCGAGGGGGCGTTTCCGTCCAGAATCGTCAAAAAATTCCGCCATGGTACGCATCATGCGTTCTACATGCTGCTGTATTCTAGGAGTCATTGGATTGTTGGGATCTCGCTTCACAAGATGGATGAGCAACATTCGAGTTGTTTTCTCCATAGATCTAATCATGACGCGGGTCTTTGGGGTTAGAGGAGAGTTTGCGAGCTTGAGGGGGTTAAAGTTGAGAAGAGCATTGACGACCCGGTTCGAGGTTCCTGGCCGTGTCCTCACGAGAATAGACATGCAGTTCAACGTTGCGTCTACGAGCAGAGCATCGCTGCAGTGTCACGTAGAGTTAGTTACATGGGCATTTGTAGTCAAAAGCGATCCTCTTACCTGCTCTCCTGCAGAGTTGCCAACATTCGGTCCAGGAGCCCGGACGCTTCAGCCTCCAAGTTCCGAGGATCAAGTGACTGGTGATTTGGGGGAACTTTATCCAGCGAGACATCCAGAGTACCACCATACTGTTTCCATACGTTAGCGACATCCCCATTCATCTAGACCACTGACTCATACTCGTAGCTCAGAACCCGTCGCCGCTGTCTGTGCCAGAACTACACGTTGCGCGAACTTGATGCAACAGATTCTCACGGTAGGGCTAGCATTGTCCCATATCCTTAGAACCTTTTGTTTCACAGCTACCATTCTTTCCCAAGTGATTGTGTCGTATCCGTTGTTGATGCTACATAATCACATTAGCTAAATCTTGCATCTCGCCGGGCAGCCTCATCATACATCCATCTCATCGCCAAGGGATAGATACTGGCAACGCATTGGATCACACTTCGCAGAACTTGAGGATCTTCACGCTCATTCTCGAGTATAGGCTCCAAGGCTGGTAAAACATAAGGTTGCATTGTCTCCTTTTCTCCATTTGGTAGAGCGGGCGTCGAAAAAGCTTCAGCCAGAAATTCGGCGCCCCATCTTCGCAGCTCGAGCGCTGTACTTGGTCCGATGATGGGCAGCATTCCCTTGACAACACTGGGATAATATTTGACATCTCCCAAAACCAACTTTCGTGCATCATCAAGCTGCCGGAGTTGGTCCGGCACTGAAACATTCGCTTCCATGATTTATTGGTCAAATTCTCGGTCGCGGTGGTAGGTATCGGCGGATAATAAACCTATAAGCTGCCTGCGAGTGCGCGATGGAGTGGTTTTCGTAGATAAAGATGCCGATGCGGCCCTTGAACCGTGGTCGCGCGACTAGGCTAAGCTTTGTTGGTGTGCATGCTTTGCATCAACCGCTCAGCTTCATCAAAGGATCGGAATTCGCGCGTGTAATGGCGTCGTAATATACGTCCGGGATTCGTTCCACGTTGTCGATGTTTGTTGTCGCTGTAAGGGTTGGTATATCTCAGGCCTGAATCTTTGAACTGGCGACGCGAAAGCAAACAATATGGGACGTGGAAACGGAAACAGACCCTTGCAATCAAGCTCCACAAAGAACCTGGAACTGCCTGAGGGAAAGTTCAATGGACGTCACGGTCATCCTCCATCCGGCCGATGTTTAGCCGCAAATATTCTTCTTACCTCAGTACAGGCGCATCGACATTCACTGAGAGTACATTCGAGGTAGAACCATATCTCGCAACATTTAAACAATTGGCCCTCCTCAATTGCATCGCGATCCTGTTAAAGATAATTCTCGTAATAATCAACAACTCGACAATCCAAAATGCCTACCAGGTTTGTTTATTCAATAACAGTCTTCACTTAAGTGGACTGATCATGACTCCGAAACAGCCCGCACTCAACATACTACGATCGGCGCCTGCGACAGGGCCCTGCGCTTGTACGAGCACGACGACCCTATCTTGTCAAGAATGCCGTGACAGGTCTTGGCCTCCTGGCTGTTGTTGGAAGCATCTGTATGCAAAGAGAGAGAGCTCTTGTGTGATTGTCATCCTCCGCTAACGTGGTCTAGATTGGTATACGCTTAACGCTGTTGGTCAAGACAATTTCGAAGATGTCAAGGTCCCAGATGCGCCCGCGAAGCCATCTGCCTCCAAGTAGACAGTTCACATAAGTGGCCCGGCCATATGTACGATTAAGCGCTGGAATTTCGATACGGGTGCAAGTTGAACAAGAGGGCAAAAGGCAGCATTGCTATTCATGAGACCTACAACGCAAAACGCCCAGAAAACTCCCCACCCTTTCATGTATAACAGGTTTGCCAGCTATTCTGTGCAGGGTGTGTATAGGTATATGAAGACCTTTGTACAGTGACTCTAAAGCAACCGGCTATCCACTACCTACAAGGTAGATGCCTTCCCCTCGACTGATGGCAGTAAACAGATATATACTATCTGCCGAAGACAATGCAATATTCTAATGTCGCTCAAGTCCAAATAAAAAGAAGAAGACAGCCCGGTCCGCCGCGGCCTGAACCGATCATCTCCCCCTGGGTATCACAAAATCCGAGTACAAAAACAAGATGCCCTATAGTTTTACCAATTCAGTCCTATCCGAGGGATATGTTCAACCACATATCCTATACATTCAGCATCTATGTAGCTGCTGTTTTTGTACCACGGTTCACGCCGGGCAGACTGTTACCGACCCGTTTGGCTTGGTGAGCTGGGCTAAGTAATGTTCTTGCCAATTCTGGCGACTCCGATAGTCGTGCCGAAAGTGAAGGAGACTGCGTGATTTGGGCGCCAGGAGGCACAGAAGCTTGGTGCAGACCACGGTTGGTCATATCGTCCGCTGGTGCCTCCGCTGAAGTAGCTGTAGGGTGCATCTTGTGAAGTAAATGATTTGGGTTGGCCCACGGCGTCTCTCGAAGGAATTGTTCACCAGCGGGTCCGAGGCGATCAAATGGCTGAGCATAGTATTCCTCGCGTCGTTGGTTTGCTGGCTTATGCCGTGATCGCTTGGCTCGCTTACGATAGTCAGCTCAGTACGCTGGGAGCTGACCGGTTTTAACAACGTACCTCAATGGCAGCTATATCATCTTCCAGTTCCGACGGTGTCGCTCCGGTCATCTCGGGGCCTGCGGGGAATCCTTCGTACTTTGCAATCGTAGCTAGTGCTGAGACCTCGGTGTTGTAGGCGATCGCGTTTCTCACACGTTGTGCGGGATCCTTGGGGTAGAGCAAGCCGCAGTCCTGCAAGCTGTGTGCGCTTCGCCTTGCAGTTTGGATGTCGTACCACTCTTGGTTGAGTGCTTCTAGGGTCCTTTCTCTCTTCTCACGAACCGCTTGGTAGTACTGGCCCCATATTTGGGCTCGCTGGGCAACGGACCGTCTTTCGTGAGCCTTGAGGCGATATTCGTGTTCATTGTTTATTTCGCGAAGTTTTTGTTCTAGTCGGTCATCTAAACACTGCTTCATGTTTAGGTACTCGGGATGTGTCGGTTCGCTGGTAAGGAGTGACTGTTCTTCCTCTTCCAGTCTTTCAAGTCGGTCCTTGTAGAGCCTAGACAAGACGTCAGCGGGTATATGCTTGCTTTCACGATACAACGTACCTGTCACGAAACACCCCAAACATTTCCTCGATAACAGTCCAATCCTTGAAAGCGGCTTGTTTTCGTTCCACTGTGATAAAATAAGTATGACGACCTGGATCATGAGTAAATTTGTTCTTACGCTCTTCATCATGTGCAGTAGCTGAGTCAACTTCTTCGTCTGCATCGGCATCAGCTTCGTCGTGGCGATCCACGTCTGTTCCTCTGGCGCTGTCGCGCGCGCCATCATGACTTCCGCTGTCAGTGTCGGGATCAAGATCAGCAACAGCTGCAGCTGCTTTTCGTTTGGATCCGCGGGTGGTCTTTTTTACGGCACGTGAAAGACGCTCTGCTAGGTCAGTCTCTCGGTTGGTAGATCTCTTTTGGGGAGAAGCATCAGTGTCTTCAGCAGGTGTATGTGTGCCGGTGCTTTCGTGTGCAGGTGTGGGCCCATCTTCTTGCAGAATAGTCTCTTCGGGCTGCTGGGGGGTGTTCACATCAGTCGCATGCTCTGAACTTGCTCGTTTTCTAAGCGGCTGTTCGGTTTCTGATTGATCGGTGGCGGGTGAACGCTTCCGCTTTCGCTCTTGGGAGTCATTTTTGTGCTCGTCTTCCTCTCCTGCATTGTGTGCGATCGCCTGTTTTGTTGGTGAATCTTCGCCGACTGTGGGGGAGCCAGTAGAAGCATCGTCGTCGTCTATAGCAGATTCGTCCTCATCGTCGTTGTGCAGGTTGGAGGTCCTGCGTAGCTTGCTTGGAGTGTGTTCGTAGACTTGGCCCTCGTTAAATTGGTCTACCACGACGTCTCGTTGCCTCTGGTGCTTTGGCGTGTCATATAGTCGCTCAGTTTCAGCTTCTGTGACGTTACCATCCGAGGGTACGTCGGAGTGGGCGTCAGAGAGGACGCTGTCGGAGTCGGAGGTAGGTGGAGGCTTCTTTCGGGGACTGCGCCTGACGCTATCTTCGTCATCATGATCGAGATTCATATGCTCAATGTCTTCGTCGTTGTCGTCTTTAGTGTCAACCTCACTAAGGGGGCTAGAGATGTTGCTGTCCTCATGATCGGCAACTCCAAGCGCCGGGGAGGAGAGAGGCGGAGGTGCGGAAGCAGTGGCAGCCATGGCTGCAAAAGAACGCGATTACGTGTCTATATGTTGACTCGCTGAAATTACTGTGTTTGCTCGTATCGTTGGATGGGAAAGAGTGCTTTGATCGATCGCAAGGTCGTGGGAACGCGCCCGTGGTGACGGGTGACGAGGAACGGTCTCTGGACAATCGAGGACGCAAGGTCTTGGAGTGAGAGCGTGAAAAGGCGAATGTGAGCTAAGAAACAACCGATTGGCTCGATCCCTGTTCGGCATGAGATATCCCAAAGAGGACTTTGAGGTAAGGAAGAGCTGGGAAACTTGTATTCGACAAGTTGGGCTGGTGGAGGGGAACAGAGAGTAGAGAGAGGAATGGGATGGGTGCGGTGCAGCCCCGGTTTGCGCTGGCTACCCTGGGCATCTCTGGGCTTGGGGCGAGCGCCGAAGCGGCCCTGCTGAGAGAATGACGGGGCCCGTAAAAAGGCGGTCCTTGACGGCAGAAATGCTCACTGTCAGTGCCACGAGAGCTTATCCATTGGCTGAGGTTATCGAACCAATGTCGATGTCCCGGGCAATCTGAATGTGGGTCTGCCGGACTGAACCTGGGACTTTTTTCTGGTTCATGTCTTTTTCCGTCGCAGGTCAAAAAGAGTGCACGAGAGTCGACAACTTTTTCAATTCAGCCCAAACAGTACTGAATCTGACACAATGTCAAAACGGCAAGTTGCCACTCCTTGATACCTTCACGGATAAATGTCTAACAAAAAACAGTTCAAAGGGCTTGACAGCTTCTTCCAAGGCGGTGGACCCCACCCTCGAGGCTCTTTTTGCGTCCAGTGTAGGTTTTGCGACATCGAGCAATTTGACTTGATCCATGCTCATCATTTGCAGGCTGGTCCTGTCCAGGCTCCCGCTAAGTCAAGATACTCGACGTTGGTGGAACAAAAGGTTCGGGAACCTCCCAAGCCAAGGGTGCAGCTCGAAGACCAAGACGTCGACGATGAGGTCCTCTCCGAGATTAGCGAGGAGCTGAGCTTCGAAGAAGATGGCCCCTCAGACGAGGAAGAGGATGGATCCGATGCTTCGGAGCCAGAGGGGGGGAACGAAGATGAGCAAGAGCAAGAGGAAGAATCCTCAGACGAGCCCATGAAGGATGCGCCAGTGGAGCTCGACGACATTATTAATGCGACAGAAGACAAGTCAAACAAGGATCGGAAAAGAAAGAGAAAAAACGAAAACGACGATCTGGAGGGCAAATATCTGGACAAACTTGTTGCGGAGGAGGAAGCTGAGCGCGCCGGCAAGCGACAAAAGAACGACGCTCTGAAGAATAAGACTGAAAAGGCTGTCGCGGAGGATGAGGACGCCGGCAACGACAGTGATATTCCCGTCCATGAGACCCTCGCCAAGGACAGCAAATCATCAGACCTTGAGAAGGCAGCACGAACAGTCTTCCTCGCCAACGTATCCACAGAAGCAATCAATTCCAAGGCCGCCAAGAAGCTCCTCATGGCCCATCTGTCATCCATTTTGGATAAAGATGCCACTCCCCCGCAGGCTATCGAGTCGCTGCGTTTCCGTTCCGTTGCTTTCGCAGGCGGCTCTCTCCCTAAGCGTGCAGCTTACATTACTAAGAGCCTGATGGACGCGACGACCAAGTCCGCCAATGCATATGTCGTGTACTCAACCTCTGCGGCTGCTCGCAAGGCTGCCGCAGAGCTCAATGGTACCCAGGTCCTCGAAAGGCACCTGAGAGTCGACAGCGTCGCCCACCCCAGTCCCACGGATCACCGCCGATGCGTGTTTGTTGGCAACCTCGGATTTGTTGACGATGAGACCGTCTTGAACACCAACGCGGATGGTGACACTACGGAGAAGAAGAAGAACAAGACCCCATCCGATGTCGAAGAAGGTCTTTGGCGAACTTTCAGCACTCAGGGCAAGGTTGAAAACGTCCGAGTAGTTCGAGATTCCAAGACTCGTGTAGGCAAGGGTTTCGCCTATGTCCAATTTTATGTAAGTGCATGGCTATCTTACTTACTTCGATCGGGCCAGCTGCTAACATTTATTTTCCAGGATGGCAACGATGTCGAGGCAGCCTTACTCCTTGATGGCAAGAAGTTTCCTCCCATGTTACCGCGTAAGTTGCGAGTCACTCGAGCCAAGGACCCTCGCAAGACAACTCTCGCCCAGGAGCGAGCCAGGGGTAAGAACTTCGTCCCCAATGGCGCCATCAAGAGCACAAAATACAAGCACAAGGCTACGCCTGAGGAGCAGTCCATGGCTGGACGTACAAGCAAGCTTCTCGGCCGCTCGGCCGCCGTGCAGCAACGCCACAAGAAGCGCCCCTCAACACAGGGTGCTTCCGAGGATGCTCAGAACATTCCGTCCAAAATCAAAGGCCCCGAACAGTTCGTTTTTGAAGGCCGCCGTGCTTCAGCTAAAGACGGCACACCCAAAGATCTCAAATTCGGTAAGAAGGGTAAGGGTAAGGGCAAGGGCAGGTCCGGCAGGCCCCAAAACCGAGGCGCAAGGAGAGCTGCCGAGTGGAAGAAGAAGAGCTGAGCGTTTTGTGGTGAATAGCACTCATATCGCTAGTGGTTGATATGTGGGAAGTGTGCTCTTTTCATACATGAGACGAGGACGAGGACGAGGACGAGGATGGTGTTGTTAAAAAAGCGGGCCCCATGCCCCGGAAAGTTTGCGAGTGATTTTTCGGCCTTACTGCCCTGGCAACTTCTGGCCGCTTAGATGAGAGACGAAGGTACTTGTATAGGTACTTATCGGGGTGATGGTGAAAAGCTCATAGAGTTGTACAGAGTTTACCAGTATATAAAGCACTAATACTGGCTTATGTATTTAATGCTTACGTACTTTTGTGGTTTTTGTGTCAAGATTCAGAATTCTAAGATGAAATCTTGCTACAAATCATGGTTACGTCGCATCGACTTCGTTGCAGCTAGCCCAGTACGTTGGTGTGAGTAACTTAGTGGTTCCCTTAGGTATCAACGACATAACACAAGGTAGTGGGCAAACCTATTTTAATGAAAATGGATATATCATCAATTTTACGTGCCTGCTAACAAAGGTACCAAGCTTGCGTCGAGGGATAGTCTCGTCTATCAGGACCTGGCACCAACATTCAAGACCATGCACTACCCTGAGCCAAACTCGGGCGCTTGGTGACCAACACATCTGTACCCCCATATGTGTGCCACCTCAAAAAATCTCGGGAATCTTAAACAACTTCCTCCACAACTCTTTTCTGTACATTGCTTCGCGGGCGTGAGCCCTGTCCGAGCCATCGCTTAAAACATGTCGTCAAAGAAGTCGAAAGAGATTACATAAACTCGCCTTGTGCGATCGTCTAGTACTCGAGCTCCTCCTCGGGCTCGAAGGAGTCGGCAGCAACCTCCTCGTAATCCTTCTCCAGAGCAGCGAGATCCTCTCGGGCCTCGGTGAACTCGCCTTCCTCCATACCCTCACCAACGTACCAGTGGACGAAAGCACGCTTGCTGTGCATGAGGTCGAACTTGTAGTCGAGTCGAGACCAAGCCTCAGCGATGGCGGTGGTGTTGGAAAGCATAGAGACGGATCGCTTGACGGGGGCAAGACCTCCAGCCTCAGGAGCGGCGGGGACAGCCATGGGCTTCTGGTAGTTGATGCCGAGCTTGAAACCAGTGGGGCACCACTCAACCAAGTTGAATGAGGCCTTGGCCTTGAGGGCAGCGATAGCGGCGTTACAGTCGCGGGGAACGACATCACCGCGGTACAGAAGAGCGACAGCCATGTACTTGCCGTTTCGGGGATCGCAGACAACCATCTGGTTGTTGGGCTCGAAGCCTGTGGGAAGTCAGTATCTTCGAGGATGCGCCTATAATATGAGCAAGACTTACACTGGAAGGTAAGCTCCTGGACCTTGAAGCTCTCGTGCTCACTCTTGGCAGAGGAGATGACAGGGGCGTAGCTGATGAGAGGGTAGTGAATTCGAGGGTAGGGAACCAAGTTGGTCTGGAACTCATTGAGATCGACGTTGAGGGCACCGTCAAATCGGAGAGAGGAAGTGATGGAGCTGACAACCTGGGCAATGAGGCGGTTCAGGTGCTCGTACGAGGGTCGAGGAATATCGAGGTTGCGACGGCAGATGTCGTAAACAGCCTCGTTATCGACGAGGAAAGTACAGTCAGAGTTCTCAATAGTGCTGTGAGTAGAGAGAACAGCGTTGTAAGGCTCAACGACGGCAGTCGAGGTTCGGGGAGCAGGGTAGACGGCGAACTCGAGCTTGGACTTCTTGCCGTACTCGGTAGAGAGACGCTCGAGGAGAAGAGCACCGAAACCAGAACCGGTACCACCACCGAAGGAGTGGAAGATCAGGAAACCTTGAAGAGACTGGCAGTTGTCTAAATTATGCGGTTAGCGTTGAGTGCAAGTACAGGGAAATCGAAAAAGCTCACCGGCGACGCGACGAATGCGGTCAATGACATTGTCAACCATCTCCTTGCCAATGGTGTAGTGACCACGAGCATAGTTGTTGGCGGCATCCTCCTTGCCGCTGATCAACAACTCGGGGTGGAAAAGATTACGGTATTCGCCAGTTCGGATCTCGTCAATAGGAGAGGGGTCAAGATCGACGAAGAGAGATCGAGGAACATGCTTGCCGCTGCTGGTCTCAGTGAAGAAAGTCTCGAAAGAACCAGGGTCACCAATATCGGGAGCATTGGGGTCGGGGCGACCATCGGGGCCGAGACCGTGCTCGAGAAGGTAGCTATTCAGAGGCCAGTCAGCTTCAGGTTCGTGATGGTGGCGTTATTTGACAATCCAGGGAGACAACGTACAGCTCCCAAGCAGAGTTACCGAGCTGGGTACCAGCCTGGCCCAGGTGGAGGTGAAGAATCTGGATAGCAGAGAATCAGCATCGCGAGGTCGGATAGCAGCTTCAACGGATTATAAGGGGGCGCCCCAGCTGCACAGCTCCAGACACCAAGTGGAACACACAAAGGGTATCTCGAGCAGAGCGAAGCAATGCACTGCAGCGAAGAGACGGGCTGCAGCATAATTGTAAACATACCTCGCCCTTCATTTTGTCTGGATGAAGCTAAGGAAGCTACGACGAGAGGTTGAAGTCGGGGGAGAAAAAGACGGGGAGAGAAATACTGTACGCGCGCAGCGCTTGAAGGGGGAAGGGGAAGAAGGGGCCTGAGGTGGTGATGGTTTTCGGGGGTGGGTGTTTGGAGGTTCCAATCTGTGGGTGCACTGGTGCAGTGGGACATCCAATTGGTGGCGGGGTCGTCAACAAACATGCTAGGCGCGCCGGAGCTATCAGGCGGTACATGTGCAACAGGCAAATTTTGGCAGTGCCAGCGAGTACCCGAGGTGCCTCTCACCGCCAATTGACAGGGAAGCCTGGGGACCCTTGACAGTGGGAGAACTGCGCTTGCAAGGGGCATTCAGGTGGGATCTGCTCACCCGGGAATGGTTTGTTGGCATTACCTAGATCCAGCGATAGATAGTAATAGAGAGTTGCTCCCTATCGAACAGCTGCCGTGTATTGGCTTTCATACACAGCATCTCTATCACTACCTTACCTACTAGGTACTTGCCTAACTACTACCTTGTAGCTTTGAGCTACAGAATTGCAACATGTCGATTCTAATTGGAGTGTGGGGGAGAAGATTGAACTAAAAAAACACTTGTTCGTCCGTGCCTGTATTTCAATGTAACTACCTACCTACCTATATCTCGATATGCTTCCTTGCCTCTTTAGAGCAGCTAGACTCAATGCTTATGGGCATTTCATGGTACCTGACTTATCCAATTCGGTCCAACTTGGATGTCTTGTAGCTGAGGCGTGTATTAATTTCGGTGCCTGAAACCATTGTTCTAGGCTACCAGATATCTAGGAATGCAGCAAGGCACCAGCATATCACTCTCGGGACGGAATTTTCAGTGATGCAGAAGATTTATACAGATGACAAAGTTTACCAATACAATGAGACTCCCTGGCCACAGACAAAACCATATTATAGAGCGGACGTATCGTTAGAGGATTGGTTTTCATGTTTACCTAGGGAAAAGTCTGTAAAACCCTTCAAGTGCCAATATCCCTTAACTTTGTACAGCTACCGGAAGTCCTGTTCGTGGGTGGTGAGCTATAGAACTACCCTTAGATTGTCGGCCCTCAGGGAGAAAGAAAACCCAGGACCAGTGTTTTAAGAAAAAGATGCAGGTGAATTCTTTGTAAATTTTAGGAGGCCCTTCTATTAGTGATCTTTGTCACTCAAGAAAAAGGTCCTCTAGGCTTTCTTGCCTCCCCTATACACATCTGGAATCATATTCAGCGGATATGAATGGGTCCTCATTTTGTTTCTTTAACGGCGCTGCCCCTCGAGAGATTACAGTTACGATCAAACCTTTGATATCGATGTCGTTTTGGAACGACCCTGCCTTCGTTGAATCACGTATAGAAGCCCATTCGGTACTAATGTACGCGCTGCCCTATCCTGAAAATATTCAATAGTCGGAATGGACAGCGATACAAGTAGTATATAAGCCAATAAGAAACGTTGATATATCTCATGGAGATGGCGACTTCGCTCGACGTAGCATACACCAAACAAAGCCAAAGGGATTTATGTAACGAGCACTAACCGTCGTGAACCAAGTAACCCTAGCGAAGCATTGGCTACTCAGACATATTGCCCTTGAAAGGCATTCAAGATCATCTACATCTCAGAAGCTGCCAGACACTCTTGAAGCAAATCTTGGTATTATGCGTGCCGTAACTTCGACTGATTTACTTCAACAAACAACACCTAAGCAGAAGAACTCGCTGGAGACCCATTACTTGAATTCAGCATTCTCATATTGCGTTTCTCGAGCTTGTTGGGACGGACAACCTAGAGCTGGTATATGGCTAACCTAGCCATAGAAGAGGTAATTAAGAATATTGATTTAAACTGGAAGGTAGATAGCTAGCAATGGATCAGGTAGTAGGGCAAACGGATAGAGAATGAAGTTCTCATCTTTCACGATGAAAATACCTAAGGCTTCACTCCTTCAATGGATGTTTCGCCACGCGTCTCGCCAGAACCTTCCTGGTTCAAATCACGGTCATGCTCCCGCTCTCTCCAAGCCCTCAGCATTTCTTGGTCAACCCCCTTGTAAGAACAGGAGCCATGAGAAAACCACAGGAGGGTAGAGAGTAATACAGCGCCCAATAACACGGCCCAGTTATAGTTCAGCGTCGCTCCAGTCCATTTTGCCTGAGGAGGAAAGCATTCCATTATCATCATGTAGATGACCGTCAAGAAACCCAAGACATGAACAGGCTTGCTAAATCTGCCCATATTCCACGGACCCGGAACCCATCGTCCATTGTCGAAGACTCTGAAAATCATGGGTAGTGCGTACAATACCATGACCGCAATGACAGCAAGGGAGTAGATGGTCTCGGAAGCAATAGGAGAGAATCCAAGACATAGCATTAGCATGCCGCCAATCGTAAGGAACATCGTTGTGTAAATTGGCATATTGCTCCGCGGCGAGACGTATGAGAGTTTGTCGTTGAAGAGCATTCCCCCATCCCGTGCGAAGGCGGCTGTCTGACAGGACATCATGACCAAAACGGCCGCGCCACCGATAGAGGTGTTCAGGAAGATGATAAGCAGGAAAGCTCCCGCGACCTTGAGACCCCAGCGATCTATTAGAAGAGTAAAGGCAGCGTAGCCGCTAAAGGGGAGTCGGTTAGTATCTGCACATATGGGTAACGTCTCGTGCTGCCAGGCAGAACACGATACCAGTTCACTAGTGAATTGAGAGACTTACGTAGGGTCAGATGCCGCTGCTTCCATGTCGGTAATACAGAAAGCTAACAAGATACAGAATAGCGTACCCATGCCTGCTTGTAAACAATATGTGTTGATGATGGAACGAGGTGCAACTATCCGTGCATTGTGAGTCTCTTCTGCCACGGCTGATGGTGCATTCCAACCAGTAATGACCCATGCGGCACAAAAGAAGGTAAACGGAACAGAAACAGGTCTGTCCCAGTCACTGTAGTTGGTGTAGTCTCCAAAGACAGTAGCGGCAGAAGTAAAGGGAATACCCTGGGTCTTTTGAGCGACGGGGAGTCCGATGACAAAACAGGCCGAGGAGACGAGAACAAGGGTTGCTGTTACTCTGGGTCAATCAAAATGATATGAGATGAAAGGACGCAGGTTTGGAAGCGTACCCGAGGACATGAAAACAAGGCTGGCTTTATCCATCCTGATAGATGCCGTGAAAAACCATACAGCGCAGGTAGCTATGGCGACGGAAAAGATGATAGGATTGGTCGGTACCCAGCCGGTGAAGAGACCGATGATGGTGCAGATTGAGCTGGAAGATGCCCAAGCAAAACTGGCAATGCTTGTAAGGGCATTCATGATGTTGGCCATGCCTGCGATGAAAGATAGAGGACGGGATATCGACGGAGGTGCGAGTGCAGCTGTCCACCAATAGTTGGCACCATTGACTGGCATCGATGAACAGAACTCTGCGGTTGTGAGAGCCCATGGAAGAAAAAGGAATGAAGGGATGAACCAGCCCCTGAATATTTACGGTCAGCGCAGAGTCCTCATATTTTGAGTTGCAGACCAGTTTGCATAAGAGATATTCATACCAAGTCAGCCCCCAATAGCCGCCATAGTTGATTTGATACGAGACAGCTATGAAGATGCCGCACATAGGTCTATGGCTATTGTTAGTCTTCAGTAAATACTTAACCGGCCCTTTGTCGCAAGCGTCATGAGTATCGAGTAGAGGTAACTTGGTGACTTACGAAGCCATAGCCATTGTGAGTGACATGGCGCCAAGAGAACGAAAGACTCTTGCGTATGAGGGGCTGTAACCAAAATCGTGAACAACCGCATCTTCAGCAAGGTCGGACGCGATGGAGCTGCGAGGATCCATCTTCTTGTCGGCATCAGGGTCTCTATCAAGTATAGATGCCATGGTGAGTTACCAGCTTTCGATTCAAGCTGAAAGTGCTGAAATTTTATTCAAGGTGAAGAAAAGTCAATAGAGACAAATGATAGAATAGAGAAAGGCTCGGGATATATTTATCCCTCTGATCAGAGAATAAGCCTCCCAAGTACCATTGAAGATATACATAATCCAGCTATATTGTTGGCCAATCGCAGTAGATAGGCATACCCCAGATACAGTTATCTTTCAAGTGTCACTTAACCCTGCTTTAGCTGTATCTGATCGCGGGGTAATCATTCATTTGATCCATACCTAGGTAGGTAGATAGATAGCTTCAAATGCGCTAGTCCTGATCGTCGGGAGAACAAGATACGCATAAATAGGCCGTCGGATGGTTTTGGCAGCTCCTTTGCGCATTGTTCCCGTGGTACGAAGCATCCGTCAGAATCTCGGCATCGGTTTGCGGCACGAAATCACCACCTTGTAGTTAGCCACCCCGATAAAAGGCGAAAATCTATTGACAACAGTATCATTGGCACTGCTCAACAAGAACACTGCCTCAGGGGCTCAATATAATTTCTCTCGGCTTCTTACTTCACCGATCACTTCCGAGGTAGTTCAAGCCAACCCGACCTCATGCAGTCACCTACTGGTTATCTGGCGTCTCTGCCAGTTGATAATCCGACTAAGTCCTTCTGGCAGAGCGAGCCAGACCCGATGATCAGTAACTACCAATCGTAAGCAATAACCTATGAATAGCCCTTACAAGCTTTACAATCTTTGGGCCAAGTCTTGCTAGTGAGGAGATGTGAAAGATTTATGCTTAGATCAATATCGAACTGACTGGAATGATAACCATAGTGCTGAATTTCCCACCTCTGCTGATGTTGTTATCATCGGCTCCGGGTTGTCTGGTGCTTTCATCGCCCACCAGTTGCTCAGTTCCAGTTCACCAAGAAGACCAAAGTCTGTAGTCATATTGGAGGCCCGCAACGCAGCGAGTGGTGCTACTGGAAGAAATGGTAAGTGGCAGACGTCATACTGATCAATGCATTATCAACGTATGGTGCTTACTTCTCCTCTGTTTAGGCGGCCATATAAAGCCCGATTGCTATCGTGGCTTCACATCGTACTCTATCTTACATGGTACTGATGTGGCAAAGGCTCAGTGCGAATTTGAAGCAGTCAACTATCAGGAAACCGCAAAGTTTATCCAAGAGAATAATCTAGCTGCGGAAGTTGATCTGGTACAGTATCGCTCAGCCGACGTCTACCTGACCCCAGAGTCCTGGAAAACCGGGTTGGCATCGTACAATGGCTTCAAAGAATCTGGCGGCGATGTCTCCGATATCAACGTACTCAGCAAAGCAGAAGCTGAGGAGTCTCTACGGGTCAAGGGCTGCTATGGAGCCATAACCTTCCCAGCTGCCAGTCTGTGGCCATATAAACTCGCAATCGCTGTTTTAAGCAAGGGGCTCGACTTGGGACTAAGTCTTCACACCAATACGCCTGTCACAAGTGTCTCTCCCGACACTTCAGGACCTTGGAAGGTCTCAACACCCCGAGGGGCTGTCGTGGCAAACAAGGTTATTCATGCAACCAACGGCTATGCTTCGTACCTCCTGCCTGAGCTTGATGGGCGAATTATCCCCCTCAAAGGTCATGTTGCTGCCATCACGCCCCCACCGGCTTACATGGACCTGCCTCTCACGACATCTTTTGCTTTCATATCCAATGACGACTATGACTATCTCATCCAAAGACCAGGTCCTGAAAAATACCTGATCTGGGGCGGTGGCGAGGTTGCTCATCCCAAAGGTCTCTCAGGCGGCTTCGGTGACTGCGATGACCGTCATGTCGTGTCTGAAGTCGTGTCCTACATTTTGAACGCACCAGTTGAAATATTTAGAGATTGGAAAGAGTCTAGGGAGTCTTCTGGAACTAGCCCTGAAGGTGCCGTGGCATTCTCCTGGAGTGGCATCATGGGCCTGAGTAAGGATCTTCTTCCGTTTTTGGGAGAACTTCCAGGCAAGCCTGGTCAATATCTGGCTGGTGGATATCACGGACATGGTAGGTCTAACAGCCCAGTAAGGTAACTAAAAAGATTTCTTTGCTAATAAAGGTAATTCAGGGATGGCGCGGATTTTTCTGAGTTGTAAGGCTTTTTGTGAGAAGTTTCTGGGTGAACCAACTGATCCCCGTGTTCCTACTACTTATTTCAATTTGACCTCACGACTTAAAAACCCGATAGACCTCGAGATCATGGATAACATAGCATAGTTAGCATGAAGTTCAAGATAGACTCTCAAGAAACTGGAGGTATTTTAATAGAGTTTGTGAGGTTGTAGACCAATTAATAACTATACATGGTGCTCTTTCGATAATAAACATGCCTCCTTCGCCTCCGATATCGCCTAAACTTCTATTTCAAAGGCCATAATCATGAAGGCAGGCCTCTTTGAGAACTTTATGAACCCAGCAGCAAAATACATGTACAATTGCGAAGCAGTGCTTGAGTTTGCCTATCATTGCAATACTGCAAAGGCAAATTATTTTATTTGAACTCCTCTACAAACTTCTGAAATGCCGTCAGGAAGCGCTTAATATGATCCTCCGTGTGACAAATATTCAGAAAAAGAAACCCTTTGCGGCCGATACAAATCCCATGCTGTAGCATGTGATAGAAGAAAAGCCCCTCCCGTAGGCCCCTATCGACACGAAGGAACTGTAGTCCTATGACGCTTCCGAAGCCAGTAATTCTAAGATCAGAAAGGTGATGCGCTGCACACATCTCTGAGATCTTGTTTCGAATAGTGTCCCCCAATTTGTTGATGCGATGAATTTCGTCCTCCGAGACCAGATCAATTGCAGCCAGGGCAGCTGATATAGTGAGAACTTTGTTACTGAATGTTCCAGAAGGGCTCAGTTTCTGAACTCTCGTCTCATAGAGAGCCATGATGTCGGAGCGCCCCCCAAAAGCTCCAAAAGGGAGGCCCCCTCCAATGTATTTTCCAAAAGTTGTCATATCAGGCATAATCTTGTGGAATCCTTGAAGTCCATTGATGTATAGGCAAGATGTCACAGCTTCATCGAATATCAAAACTGCACCAGTTGCGTCAGCTGTTTTGCGCAGAAAGGAAGGAACCCCCGAGTAGCGGGAATCTGACCGCCTCCTGAAAGCATCGGTTCGACAAGGATAGCTGCTATATCTGATGATATATGCTTCTGGTTGGCCTCTATGTTGTTGTAGTTACCAAGAATGAAGTCGTGAGGTAAGTTTAATTTGTTGTCCCCCGAATCAAAATTTACGGTACCGCCGTGGTATCCATTATCAAACACCAGTATCTAGGAAGAGAATAAATTAGTTTCAAAAGGCCTCAAGGATAGCCCTCCTCTGACTCTTCACTGACCTTTGTTCAGCCGGTGAATTCTGTGGCTGCAACTAATGCGTAGGTGTTGGCTTCGGCACCAGAATTACAGAACCCAACTCTCTCCATACTCGGGAATCTTCTCTTGATACGCTCGCCAAGATGACACTCTTTACGGGTGACACTACCCAGGCTGAAGCCAGTAGACAGGGCATTGCTGATCGCTTCAGCGATAGCGGGGTTCGAGTGTCCGCAGAACGCTGCCGAATGGTCTGATACAAAGTCCAGATACTCTCTCTTGTCGACAGAGTATAGATAAGGACCCTGTCCGCCCTCCATGTAAAGCGCAAAAGCGTCTCCATGAAAAACTGAGCGTGTGCTTCCGCCAGCTAGAGTCTCTTGAGCTCGTTTATGGGCGGCTAGAGATGAAGGGTTATCTGCAACGAAGTTGATTAATGTAGCGAGTTTGCTGCGCAAGTCGCAGGATGCTTTAGCCTCGCTACCCGTTTTGAAGTTCCCTTCGCCGTGTCTCTGTTCAACATAAATGGCTGAAAGCCTTTCGACTGTGTGAACAAGGCTCGTGAGCCTTTTGGGATCCAAAGGAGGCTTCCAGGTTTCAATTCGTAGGATTGGTTTTGATAGTATCTGTGATTACGCCAGTGCCTATCAAGCAATGAAATTGTTAGTCGATGGTAATGGCAAGTAAGAAGAGACTGAAGAAGAATAAATCTACCCTTTACAACATATTTCATTTCATCCCATTCTGCTGTAAATGATTCGGTAGGTGTCTTTCTGTCAAAAAGGTCGCAGATACCAGCCACGATTGGTGCAATGACATCTGATCTATACACAACTGTGAGAAATGATTCTTTTGACAATGGGGATAGTCTGGCTCACCTTGAGCCAACAATACCATTGTATGCTCCGATTTCGTCCTTTATCTCTGGGGCTAGAGTGCCAACATCCGTGATCACCACAATATTTGTAGCCATAGTCAGGGTCATCGGAAGACTATCCTGGTCAAAATCAGACGTTCAAGGGCAAATTAACTTGGCAAGAGTATATGAGGTTGAATGGTCTTGAGGATAAACTAACAGTTGACCATACATATACATTTGCCTATGCAGCAGTAAACCCGAGATTTTACGTGATCAGCTTTAACACCAGGAGTAGATTCTGTGGAGAAGCATTCCTACCAAACTTTGCCTTGTACTGAGAGGGAGGTAGGCAAATCGCATCTTTCTGGGTAGCCTCTAGCTGGCAAGTCACACAGTCCAAAGGAATTCATCCGCCGGCACAATACTGCTGCACCGCAGTGGATTGGAAGCCATCGCATCCTGGTCCTTTTGGCAGATTATGATCTTGCTTTGTATGGGATTCTTTGGGAGTCTATCATCGCCGAAAGCACCTCCGTGTCGCAATTTCATTCACATAAGTCTCTTGATGATTATGACCAGAGATCGTGAACACTGAAGATGCCACAAGAGTAGTTACAGTGTATTTAAAAGTGCTTTTGTAAATAATATTCTGTAGAGATTCTCCCTGGAACCCATGTTTATTCGAATATTGGAAAGCAAGATGTGACAGGGCCAGCTGTTGGCCGTTCCGTCCCAGTAACTCTCCTACTTAGAGCAAAGATCATGCCACTATATACTGGTTATTCTCCTTATACATATCGATTACGTGCCACCTATTTGAGATGCTAGCAATGATGCTTCAACAACTCTCAAGCACGCCAAGACCTTCTCTTCCGTGAATTTCTGCCCCAATACCTGAAGGCAAATAGGAGCATCTGAATATAGCTCAGGGGAGTCTGTATCGTTGGTCAGCACAGGGGCACACAAGCAAGGAAAGGAGTGGTCTCGGAGGTCTCTGAAGGGCCGTCCCTTAAGGAACACTTACATAGATTCCAATTATCGTGATCAAAACTCGACAGAGGCTTAAAGCCCCCCCCATTGCTGGGCTTTGGGTCCTTGAGAAGGTCAACATGTCCAACAGGAATTGTAGCACATGTCCAATCGAGGATATTGGAAATGGCTTCATAGAGCCAGTACTTCATGGTTCCATGTGGAGAGGCAACATGGCACCCTGAAGGTAGGACGAACACATCTACCGGTCGCCCTGTTGAGGTCAAGGATGATGTTCTCTGCCACCTGCTAAGTATATGTTGCCGAATTTTCAGGATCTTCTTCCCGTGGTCAAGAAGTTGGCGTACACTCATTGCATCCTGTGGGTTGGCGAGCTCAATCTCCTCGGATATGGGCTCTCCAGACTTGGCAATCTCTTCTCTGAATGCCTTCCCTCCATCTGCATTGAATATACGTGTGATCATTTCCCACATGCCTTCCGTTCCGTCGAACAGCTGGACATCCACTACTTGAACTCCAGCCTTTTCCAGAGCAGCCCTTGTTTCTCTCATTCCTCGTTGAATAGGGGGGTGTGGGGTGGTTATCCCGTCATTTGCAACGAAGCCAATACATAGCTGTTGTTTCCCGCTCAGTCCAATGAGCAGGGTTTCTTGATAGACTTGTTCATCCCACGGGAGTCGCTCGCATGCAGAATCCCACTCCCATGGCTTCAGAGATAGTAATGTTCTTGCATATACTTCCAGCCCGTCAATGCTTTTTGACAATGGTCCTGCAACACCATTGATCAGATACCCAGCGTTCGACTGCTCGGCGTCATGCAGAGGAAACCGACCATTCGTGGGGCATAAGCCGTATATGCCATTGAAGTTTGCTGGCGTGCGAATCGATCCAGCAATGTCACTTCCAATTCCTAGAGGGCTGCCTCCAAGTGCTATTAGTGAGCCTTCACCCCCACTTGACCCTCCTGCGGACAAGGTAGTATTATACGGTGTCGACGTTCGTCCGAAGAGAAAATTATGGCATTCGCCAGACATAAGAGACTGGGGAATATTCGTCTTGCAATAAAATATAGCTCCAGCCGCTGAGAGTCGATTGACCAACTCGTCAGAGTGTAGGGGGTGTGCATTTGCTCGGGCAACAAAACCAAGAGTCGTCGGCATTCCTTGGATATTGAAAACATCTTTCAAACTAATTGGCAATCCATGAAACGGCCCAACAGTCTTGCCGGTTCTACGATGATGCTCATCGAGCTCTACAGCTCGGCGGAAACCTTGATCAAACATGGGATCGGTTAGTGGGTTGGTAAGATGATGGGCAATGATGCACCGGGCGATAAATGCCAGAAGAACCTCCTGGGCCGTCCAAGCCCCAGAGGCCAACATTTTCAATAGCTGGCTTGGTTCAGAATCCGTTATTTCGATTTGTCGAGCACTCAGCTGGCCACTCTTGTAAGGCCATTCTATCACGTTTGTGACTGGTAAGTGAGGCATGAGAGGGATTGGAGTCCCTAGTATCCGCTCTGACCACTCCTGTATGATCCTCTCCTTCTCAGATCGGCGTTGAGCGGTGATATCTCTCCAGGTTGAAAGAGCCAAACAATGTCTTGCTGTGGCGGTTTTGGTCATGTTTCTGGCTGGAGTGAGGAAATATGCGCATTGAATATCATGTAAGGAATAGCAGATCGGGACTTAGATTGGAAACTGAAAGAAACAAAAGCTCAACAGAGTCAGTATTCTGTATTAGCAAATAATTGAAGGAGAGAAAATGGTCTGCTCATTCGCGATTGCTTGGGAATCATATGAAACAGGCCAGCTTCTATCCAATTCCCTACATTCACACATCAGTAATCCAGCCTGGCCATTTAGCAACCAGCCGTATTGGTCAATCATAAAACAAAATATTCCGTACGCGAGGCGTTGATAGAGCGCAATGTGATTGATCATCCTATTACGTAGGCAATGAGACACAGCCATCAAGCTCAGAAGAAAGGTCACATCACCACAATCACAAAAACCACCGGCGGAGGTTTTCGAAATACGTACCTAAACGTTTGCAGGAGCCAGATCGAACTAGCAGGGAACTATGCATCCGCATTCGGGGTCTGTGGGGCCGCTCGATTCTGCTGGGATTATTTTATGGCAAGGCCTAGCAGGCATGGGTGTTATTGGAAAACCGTCAGCTTTGTTTCTAGCAAACATGGTATGCATATGTGCGGGTTATCCTAGCGGGAACAGATTGGCCGTAAAGTAATGACTTGGGGCATTAGCTTAGGGTTCCGTTGTTTTCACTCGAGGTAGAAACAAAAGTTCGTAGCAATTTATAACATTTCTGGATTCATCTCAGAAGAGTCAACATCATATTGGCCCTAGTTCAACTCCAAACATCCCGCCATTTTTCCCGATTCTTCTCCCTCAAAGAAGAGGAATCACCAATTTCATTTCGGCGACGATTTGGTTCAGGCTAACAAATGGTCTCGCGGTGTCCGCGGGAGTTTGTTGATAATTCAGCCAGGTCCTTTTAGCAGCCCACAGCTTCTGGAGAGCTTGCCTCACATACTTCGGGTGCTCCATGCTGTAAAGACGCTCAAGACTTTGGAGCATATCGAGAATTGTCTGTCCATCATGATCTGACCTTGGACCGCATTCACAACCCGCCACAACCAGCGGCCATAGTAATGCGTTTCCAATAGAGACTCGTGGGATAGAGCCCAGGCGAAGTATAGCCTCGCAGTTGGAGATAATTGCCGTCACATGTGCTCTGGCGAGTGTACTGCGGTCCGCCCTAAAAGGCTCCAAATGGTTTGCATGGAAACCAAAGCATCTCCATAGATACAAATAGGCAGCCAACCGAAAGGTTTCCCAGGCACTGCGCAGGACCATACCAGCGACAGGTGACAGACCTTGAGGGACCAACGGCACAACCCAGCGTTTTAACGAACCTTCAAGTTCATCGCTTGCGTTGCCATAAGCAAGCGGTGATGCTGTTCGGTAATTGACTATGAGCTTCATTGAAGTCTGATAGGGCAATGCGGGTAATCAATCATCTCTTACCTTGTGTGAAACCTGACACGGATTGGCCGTTGTTCATGTCAGCCCTGTTCTCAAGTTCCAAGTAAATGTTATCATCAACAAGTTCGGCAACATCAGCAATGATGTTCACAAGGGATTCGGGATACCCCATCATGCTCTCCAAGGCTGTCAAGTCCCCGCCAGGTTCTGTATGGGTGCGATGCGACATCCAAGATGTCCAAGCCCTCTGTGATGGTTGTTTTCTACCAATCCAAAACGCTGAAATGTCGTGATATGAACATACACCCATGAGAAAGCGACCTAGGGGCGTAGAGGCGAGAAGTGCCTGATCTGTCATCCTAACGATGCTAATCATGCCACGGATATGACGTATCGAATAACCATCGCATTGGGAGAAGGTGAAGAAGCTAAGGATCAACGATGAGGCCAACAACTGATGAATCCACTCGATGTCAACGTTATTCCCACTGGCTGCGCCAATATCCCCTCGGAGCTGGGTCAAAGCCATCTGGTAATGATACAGGTCCGTTGGCGAGCGCTCCGATGGGTTGGAGGCAAGAGATAGTAAACCATGTCTGATGGACGATGACTTCAGGCACAGCGGCAGTATCATTCGCAATAAAGAGGTTGAGGATTTATCAACAGCACCGAAGGCACGTCTGCTCCGTCTTATGACTAGGAGTAACCAAGGACCAAATCAGCGCTCGGTCAAGCAAGCAAATCATGACTGCCGCATTGGGGAATACAATCATGGAACAGGGAGAGGGTTATAGGAATGGATATATTCCTTGCCTGCTGCTTGGTTTCTCAAATTGACCACTAACCTCGACACAAGCTCTGATTCTCTGCTCCAGAGAGGATGGGCCCTTGGCTCCAAGCAGGACCAAATTGTTCAGAATTGAACTTTGTTGGGTCTGAACCAGATGTTGATGCGGACATGATATAGAGAATCGACTGGTTATTTGAAGGAAGTAGAGAGATTCGGGGCATCAGAGGGGTAGATATCAGTACCTTAGGTACAGTGGGTGAACAAAAGTCCCGAACAATAAGGGAGTAGCCACTAAGGCTATAGTGTGTAACCCGTGCTAAAATGGCCAGCAGTCCCTACTAATTTGCTCCAGACAGACTCGTTCAGTCATTCATTTTCATGTAACTTTTCCTCCTTATCTATAACAACATTTTGAACACGCTTCATTTTCTATGGCGCGTGCATGTGATCGATGCTGGCTCTTAGTGAGTTGCTATAGGACCTCATTTTTATTTCTTTCCGAAAACTTGGCGCTCATTCTTCATAGAAAACGCAGTGTGATGGACAATCTCCTTGCGCTCGTTGCCGACGGCTTCAAACAGCATGTCTTTACAAGCGACCTGTTCGTCGCCCAGGCAGACCAAGGTTGAACTCTGGGCGTAGACGCGAGACTGGACGCGGTTCTGATCCCTTTGCTGATCAGCTCGAGTTTCCATCTCCAAGAAGAGAAGACTCAACGGACCATCCTGGTACAGATAACGTGGCGAGAGAGGAATCAATATCATCAAGTGGCGATATACCAAACCAGCTATCAACCTGGTCAGAAGAAAATAACTCGGCTCAATCGAATGACATCCCGCCTGACAATCTTACGTCAAACCATGGGGATTCCGCGATCGATATTGAAGGCCACACACAGGTCGAACAACTCACACCAAGGCACCATAATGAGGAGTTAACGACACATCTTCACTCTGAAATACATGCCACAGTTACCTCATTGGATGAGGCTTTTGCTCTGGGTCTCGATATACAAACGGCTCAATATATCCTCTCACAAGTGTTTGATCAGTCAGCGCGGCTCGGAATCTTCACCATATTGTCTCATCTTCCCCCAGACATGTCGCCAACGTCATTGCTTAACCAGTCAGAAGGTCAACCACGTGAACTTGCGTTGATGCTTCTTGCAGTTGGGCTGCAGTTGAAATTTATTTGGCTCCCTATCGACGTACAATATTCTCTGGAGCTGCTCATAGACACACTGCGTATAGAGTCACTCAAACTCATGCCCATGCTCGCCTGGAAATCCTCCGATATAAATGTATCACAGGCCATGTCGCTCCTGCTTGCCAGCCACACATGGTGCCTTCAGAACGGCATGGCTGAAATTGCCTGTCGCTGGAATGCGATAGCAGGCCTGCTTTGGCACGATCTTGTGAGAATGGGTAACTTAGATCCGCTGCCAAGAAATCTTCTTGCCCGGTATGCTTATGACTTTGCTTCTTCTATTTCTTCAGCTTACCAAAGTGGTTCAGAGTTGGAAAAGCAATCGAACTCCAGAACGCGTAAGTTTCTCCTTTTCCGTGTCTATCTCCTCCAGTTTTCTGAGAAGGACGCTAAATCGATTCTCTGAGGCTGTAGAGTCCTTAGCATGCTGCACTACAAGCCGCCTAATGCCTCTGCCGGCTTCCAGAGTTTGCCTGACGATCTGCAGCACGAGGTTTTGAGCCCCGGATGGATTAACGTTAACTCTCCAACTAATTTGCGAACTGATTTCTTCTCATTATTTATGCCTTTGGTTCAGTATGTACTACCTCCTCATTTTACCATGTTTCAATGATCTAATTGTGTTGACAATCCACAAAGACCTTTACAGAAAGTCATCATCTCGTCCCACGACTCATCTGCTCTAGATGAGATTCGAGATGAGCTGGAGGCATACTTTATTCGGTTTCCAACTACACTTCTTGAGTATGAGTGTCTGGAACACGCATATCAGGCAGAAGCCATGATTTGGTTTCATGGGATTTTCATGCTCACATGTACGTGGTTGAAGTCAACGCCGGGTACCAAATACCTTCAAGCTAATACAAGAGAAAGTTATTGATCGTGATCTTTTCCTGCTCCTGACGAGTGATGAATTGACCTCAACTGCCGAGTTCATTTCTGCATTGGATCATTCCATCTTACTGGGAGAGGTATGAGATGAGTGTCCAGCCTGCCTGTTCTTTCGTGGCATGCTAATCAGAGCCTCTGAATAGGCCCTTCCTATCCTTATGCTCCTCGATTCCAGTTGTCATACTATATCTGCCGCCACAGCTTTCCTCGTTCTCACCTCATCTGCGGTCACCTGCCTCGCGCTTAGAGAATTCGACAGCTCTGTGGATTCCCACGAGGCTATGGCTACAATTCCACCCACACTTCTCGCCTCTGCTGATCGCCACTCAAGGGCGCTTGAAACGTTTCAGCAGGGCACCCGATTTGATGTGGAACTTATCAAGCACATTCAGACATGCCTATCCATTTCTGCCACATTAGGGAGTCCAGGTTTATCTTCTGACTACAACAGGACACTGAATGAATTAGCGTTCTATCGATGGGCCTCAGGGGGGCATGGCATTCTTCGGTCACCAAAGCAACCTGCTGTCGAAGGCTCACAGTTCATGAACCGCTACCCTATTAACTCTCGATTCCTGCAGGATCGGCAAGCCCGG
This sequence comes from Fusarium sp. NRRL 25184, assembly GCA_013755755.1. Taxonomy (NCBI): domain Eukaryota; kingdom Fungi; phylum Ascomycota; class Sordariomycetes; order Hypocreales; family Nectriaceae; genus Fusarium; species Fusarium sp. NRRL 25184. The sequence continues at coordinate 65,544 of JABSSZ010000173.1, forward strand.
ACCAGTGCGATCGAAAGAATTTGTTCGCCCAGTGCTCGTATTTGCCAACCTGGTTGTTTCGAGTTAAGCATTGAATTGTTCTGATCACAAGGTCAATAAATAAACACTATGGCTAGGCTTTTTCACCCTAATCGACCTACACTTGTTGAATATATTCTGACTATAAATTATGGCGAGGAGATTCTTGAATCCAACTCTATTCAAGCTTGCTGATGCTTGCCAGATCTCTCACGAATGCCTTGGGGAACCATTCAGGAATCTGGAAACCCTTTTCTCCATTCAAGAAAGAGAGAATCATGTCCGTTACAACAGTTGAGCAAGTGAAACACCTCGTCATTCCCTCACCGTTGTGTCCCACAGATACGAACTCACCCAGGCTATCCTTATTCGGCCGACCAACAATACTTGCACCATTTACAGTGAATCCTTGGATACCTGTCCAGTCATACTTGACGCACGGCTCCACTTCAACTCCTTGGAACCATTTGCCGAATGTCTGTTTGAGGAATTGTAACATCTCCTTCTTCACTGGGTCATCATCAGGGATAGTCTGGGAGTCGTTGTAGTAGTTCATACGCTCTGCAGTAGCAAGGCCGTACAAGAATGGGCCTCCTTGTGGTGCCTGTTGAATCCAGTGCCAAAAGTCAGCGTATCCGAACCCTTGGTCAAGCTGTGTACTGGCAATCTTTGGTGGCTGTACGCCGAGCATATGAGCCATGCAGCCCACAACGCCCTTCTTCCCTCTTAGAGCGGGCAGGAGGTTGTTTGCGTAACCATTGGTCGCATGGAGTACCGCCTTAGCATTGACAACTTTTTCGGTGCTGGTTGCGATTCGGTAATGCTGGGTTGAGCCTTTTGTGACGCAAGAAACTTGGGAGACGGGCGTATTGGGGTGCAGTGAGAGGGCTGGCATTCTTTCCAGCGCGGCCTCAAAGAGCACTTGGACGAACTTCCTGGGGTACATGGTGCCACAGTTCTCAAGATATGCGGCACCATGTTGAGCCGCATCAGAGGTAATGGAGGTTTTCTGTCATAGAAGGATGTATGAGCTGGGGTGGGCATTAAAACGGAGTGTGAAGGCAACAGCAAGGGTTGAGCGATAGGTTCTGCTTTCATACCTGCAAGATTTCCTCTGGGCTCAAAATCCGGCATTCCTCTTCATACCCTTGCTCACGGGCGTAATTCAGATCGTCCTCAAACTTTTGACGCTCCTCCTGGCTTGCGAAGACGACCATTGTGCCATTGAGACGAAGATCAATCTTTTCTGCAGCATCGAGCTGAGAAATACACTCAAGCATCATGTCTCTGTTTTTCAGCACCAGCTTTCTCACACGCAGGGCATCCTCAGTACCAAAGGTCTTTGCCAGCTCGCGATAGTCATAGACTTCTGGACGTCCAATATGGCCACCGTTACGACCTGTCGCGCCAGAGCAGAGACTGCGAGCTTCAAGGACAGCTACACGCAGTTCGGGCTGTTTCTGAGAAAGTCTGTATGCAGCTGCGGCGCCGGTGATGCCAGAACCAATAATGGCAACATCGATCTCTTCTGGTAGAGGAGCTGACGCAAAACGGTCGTCCAAGCTGATGGGGAAATTCTCAATCCAATAGCACTTGGCGTCGTTGGGTGTCTGTGGGAAGCTCGCTGGGGACAACGCAGGCCTGTTATGATCCATAGCCTTCTCCAGGTCACTGTAAGTAAATTGAGTGCCAAAGTCTAAAGACATGACTCGATGAGGTTAAAAAATAGTTCACGCTTTGATAAGATGATCGCACTCAATAATTCATGCGCATTTATTCAGACCTAGTAGTCAAGAGTTCTATCTTATACAGCAGGAGTGGTAGCTATCTAGTAGGTTCCCCGCCGTCCCCAGGCGCCGTTAGGTGCCTCATGATCATCCTAAGTTAGCTATTGGTGATTAGATCTTGGAGTACAGTGGAGAATTCTGCAGTAAGAATGCACCGTCGGCATATTAAAGCCACCTTTTTCTCCTCTTTCGTACCACATGCGTCAGGTATTGGGTGGAAATTTCTACTTAGAACCAACCAATGGAATCACACGGGTTTGAAGCTTTGAGGTGAAGCTCCTTCGTCAATTTCACCACGTATTCCGTAGAGATAGTCTATAAAGACCAACCCTCTTCCGAATAGTCGATGTAATCGATGCAATGTTTTTAAGAAGTTGGTATCTCCATAGAGTTTCTAAGACGTAAACGCATACTTACCATGCCTTGGTAGTTGAGGCGAGCTTCTCGTTGAAGTATGAAACAATAATTAGTAGTTGCGATGTCGAGACTTTATCTCCAACTGTTCTTAGCTTCGCAGTTTCGTTCAAGATAACATAGCCCTATGTAGCTAAAATCGAGATATATGTTGTCTGGGCGAAAGGAACATATGCTGAATAGCATTGGACATACGTGGCCTATATACTGACTCTGGGATAAATTGAAACTCTGAACAGTTAGTGATAGTAATACTTCAAGCTGCCTCTAACAAAATCCGTGCTCATGACGCAAACCAACTAATACTGTGCTTCTCGCCGCATGCATAATGGAAGATCAAGCTTCGTAGCCAGGAAATCCATCAACTCGCTCCTCAATTTACATTTTGGCGATATATTGGATGGCCACTGGCTGAAACCGACCTGTCAAAGGACGAATATTAACCCGGGAACAGCCCTTCTTCATCTTCTTTCCGTTGAACAGATCATTGACCCATGACATATAGTCAGCCTGAGCGGAGTTAGTAACACTGTCGTGGTTCTGGCCCGCGTATGTCAAAAATCTGACTGAAGAGTCAGGCTCTTCTTTGCAGGTCTTTTTGTAATCCTCAGCTGTAAACTTGATAGGGACGACTCCGTCGTCGACCCCCTGAACTATCATCAAGAGGGCCGCCAACTTCCAGTGACCTTCTCCCATGTACGTCTTTCTCCACGCCGCAACCGCCGGATGCTTAGTCCACGATGAGTTCTTGTAGAACTCTTCGTTAGCCATGTTCCCTGTGGCGTAGAAGCCACCGTACGTACAGCTCTGCCGCATGAGAGTGAGACGTCTCATGGCAGTCTTGGTCAGATAATCCTCGGCATGTAGCTCTGGGTAGAGATTGGCGATATTGGGTAGGAGATAGGGGGTAAGTCCATTGGCAGAGCCATCTGCCGAAACAGGCATGCTGTTCAGATAGTCAACGAGATCGGTCGGGCGGTTGGCCGGGGCGATGGCGACTGAACCAAGAAAATTTCCGGCCTTCCTCAGAGCATCTCGGCCAGACAGCGCCAGCCTCTCGTTTACACGCCAAGAAGTCATGCCGCCTTCACTCTGGCCGACAGTCACCCATTCGTCAGAGATAAAAGCCCCTGTTCTCCTCTTCGCGGCGATAACACTGAATGCCACATCAGCAGCGTGAGTCCAGCCTGCTACGTACTGAAATCCCTTGGGCGTGGTGCTTCCGAGGCCAGCATAGTCTGGTGCAATGACAGCGTATCCAAGCTGCACAAAAGAGTATGGTGCTTGCCAGTCATAATACAGATTTTTGTGGTTCGTGGGTGCGCAGATAGGGACGACACCAGCAGTGCCGTGAGTCCATACCAATGCCCTTAGCTTTTTGGCGCCATTTTGCGGCGCATATGGGATAAGAAGAAATGCGCTCGTAGCAACAATCTTTCCATCAACATCCTTGCTTGCATATTGAAATCTCGAAAGGGCCGCGCCAGCAGGAATGGTCCAATTTGTGCTGGCAGTGGTAGCATCGATGTCTTGCCATCGCAGAATATCACCAGGTTTGGCTGTCGAGATGTTCTACGGAAGATGCCAGAATGGATCATGGCTAAGATTGGCAGATACCCAATTACCAGCATCAATCTCCCATCCCATAGTAAAGTTCTTCTGGCATTCTCCTTTGCAGTAAGGGCTTGTTGGTGCCTTTGACAGGTGGGCATCTCCAAGTGCAAAGGAGCTCAAGGCCAAAGAATTGAAGAGAGATTAAAGGTGCATTTTGATTGTCTAGATGAAAGATTGAGAGAATTTGATTCTTTGATAAGATCATAAACGATGGTGTTATAAGAGTATTGATATTTGTATCTCAGCTCTATCTACTAAATACTATCTCGGGCTTGCATTGGGCTTCACCATTAGCATACCTAGACACATATCAATCAAGACGTAAATTGGCTGCCACTTACTTACCCCAGGTTCCTCTCATCTCGCCCTTAACTATCTTGGTATTGGCTTTTTGAATGGTTTTACACTTCATAGGCCATTGGGGACACGAAGTAATCATTCTGCGGTTATCAATTGTCATCGGAAATACACCGTCGGTCAATTTCCACCATCGGATGAATTTATGGATCTTCACCATTGAACATGACTGACTCAGGGGTGATGGAGTAGATTTGATATCAATTACTTCAACCTGCATGTTTGCTGTATAAGGGTGACAATGATATCGCCTCTAATCGCAAGCACCGAATCATTATCACTACCATCGGCTTTACACAACCAGCCTCGATGGCGCCTGTTTTCGTTGACCTCTCAGCTCCTAATGGCCATAAATGGGCACAGCCTGTTGGTCTCTTCATCAACAATGAATTCGTTCAGTCCAGCAATGCAGGGACCCTTGCTGTAGTGAACCCTGCGTAAGTAGCAGAGTTTCTTAGTTGTCTTGAGCTCACTTTCTTACATGTCTCCCTAGTACCGAGGAAGAGATAGCTCGGGTTGCTTTGGCCAGCGAGAAGGATCTCGACGAGGCCGTTCAAGCTGCTGTTGATGCCTTTTCTCACCCCGACTGGCGCGGACTGCCAGGAACTGATAGAGGAAAGCTCATGTTCCGCCTAGCTGACCTGATGGAGGAGAATGGCACTTCTCTCGCAACTGCCGAATCCCTCAATACTGGAAAAGCATACAGTATCGCACTTGAAGGGGACGTTGAGGACGCCATCAAGATTGTCCGCTATTATGCCGGGTATGCGGACAAGTCCTTTGGGCAAGTTATCGACACTGGTGGTGATAAGCTTGCGTATACACTCAAAGAACCTATCGGTGTCTGTGGCTTGGTAGTTCCCTGGAACTTTCCCCTTAATATGGCTATTACCAAGCTCGCCCCGGCATTATGTTGTGGCAACACTGTTATCTTGAAGCCCTCCGAAGTTACACCTCTCTCTGTCCTCTATCTGGCAACATTAGTCAAAGAAGCCGGTTTTCCGCCTGGTGTGGTCAATATCATCAATGGATTAGGCCCGGTTGTTGGTGCCGCCATGGCAACTCACAAGCAAATATCTAAAATCTCATTCACTGGAAGCACGCGCGTAGGAAAAGAGCTCATGAAACTTGGCAGTATTGAGATGAAGAAGCTCACCCTTGAGACAGGTGGAAAATCTCCTTTGATTGTGTTCGAAGACTCAAACTTGGACTTGGCCGCTCAATGGGCTCATCTTGGCTTCACTTTCAATCAAGGAGAGCTCTGCACAGCAACAACACGCATTCTGGTTCAGGACACAATCTTCGATCGCTTTCTCGACGCCCTCAAATCAATAACGATCAGATATCCTGTAGGCCAACCATTCGAAGAGAAAACATACCTCGGTCCCCTAGTCAGCAAAGCGCACTTTGACAGAGTGCGAGAATACGTCAGGATTGGAAAGGAAGAGGGGGCAAGAGATATCCTGGATGGCTGTATGCCATCTGAGTTCAAAAAGGGGTACTTCATCAGCCCAAGCATCTTTGTCGACGTTAAGCCGTCGATGCGGATTTACCGAGAGGAGATCTTCGGCCCATGCGCCGTGGTGGTACAGTTCAGAGACGAGGATGAAGCAGTGAGATTGGCTAATGACTCCATGTATGGCCTCGGCAGTGCGCTCTTCACAGAGAATATCAGCAAGGCCCACAACGTCGCCCGTAGGATCGAGGCTGGCATGGTATGGGTGAACAGCAGCAATGACTCAGACTTCCGAGTGCCTTTCGGCGGAGTCAAACAAAGTGGCATAGGTAGAGAACTAGGTGAGGCAGGCTTGGAGGCTTACTACAACGTCAAGGCTATCCACGTGAATATTGGCAATGTACTGCCAATGTAAGCTGTCCACAGGGAGCAACAAACTTCTGATATTGAACTAAGGTACTAGAAATACTTAATCTGAGGTCTACTCAATTTACCTCAGCCTTCTTCTTGCTTAGGATAGAGGTTCTAGGTTTTCTTGCCTCCTGTTGGCTACTGATGAAGGAGTCTGTGAGCGCGCTGCTTGGGTGGTTCCAAGAATGGTCTGAGAAATTAGACCGATGTGCTTTGTCCATCTCATACTACGCTTCACCTACTCTATCAAGCCCCCTGAGTCAAACACTGTTGTCACAACATAATGACTCTTGTTGTATGGTTGTCTGCATCAACAGCTGACTCTATTACAAATTACAAGAAAGGGGAAGGAAACTTCTATTATAAGCATTAGTAAATTAAGGATTTGAAACTTTGGTGTTAAATTGAATAGATTTTAATGTTTTCCCACCCAACCGTCATACTCCAAAAAAAGAAAGAGAAAAAAAAGACTTTGGGATATTTCCTCCTGTAAGATGATTGATTGTATGTAGTTAAAAAGCAAAATGGCCCATAGCAACATGCTACGGCCACGCAAAGTGGTATCATAGGTGTGTAGGCCGTTTCCCATCCAAGTCATGATCCCTCGCTCTCTTCTCGCTTCCAGAATTTGATCATTCAAACTTGATTCTAGTCTTAATCTCGCCGGTTGTCTTCTTGTGACTGCGTCTCAGAACGCTCCAGCTCTTCTATACGGCGTTGAATCGCCTCTTTCTGGACTTGTAACGCCCTGATCTCCTCGTCCCGTGTCGCCGTATCCTCGCTTAGCCGACTATCATTTTCGGTCATGCTGTTTGAGTCCGTAGCAGCCTCGTAAGCTGGTGGTGGCTCTGCGGTCTGGCGGCTCCTGTCACGTCGATGGTTGGCGTCCGCAGCGGCGTAAAAAATATCTCCTGGTCCTGGTGAGGTATGGCGCATGCTTCCCACTGCGCCGAGCTCGTGTGCTCGTCTCTTTTCCGTCTTCTTTCGCTCTCTTCGAATGAGCCAAAAGGCAAGTGCTCCTATCGCAAGTATCGCAAAAGCCGCGACACCAACACCAATACCGATACGTGCGCCCAGGGACAAGGATCGGCCGTGATGCTCAGTACCTGGGATATCGTCCTCATCCTTGAGTCCAAGTGCATCTTTGTCGCTATCCTTGAACAGAGCCCTGATGGTATAAACAGCAATTGTTGCACCATATAAAGTCGTTGGTGTGTCTGACACAGCATCATAAGTCTGAGCTGTCTGGTTGTACGTATAAGGAACAGCTAACACGGATGAAACTGAACGTTTACACAAATTGCCATCCAAAGTGTATTCCCTACTGCAATTAGAATGGTACGTGAAAACACTTTCCCTCATGACTTACGATGAGCAGCAAATAGCTGTCGTTGTCTCGTCGTCCCGGTTCTCACTAGTGTCAACGCGCAGTGATACGGTGGTCCATCCATGAGGGCATGTGCCTGGACTGTAAACCCCTGTAAGGCCTTTATCGAACATGGCATCAGGATAGCAAGACAATGACTTCGCTCCAGCAATTGGCTGCAAGTCAAGCATTGCGGCGAGGCCATCAGAACCTGACTTTGGCACCTTGTTTGCATCATAAGTCCATGTGCAATCAACGGGCCCGGTCCAAGGCGTGGTCATTGGTGGGAATATCCCGTCGTCATCGAGGTCGTCTTCATTGTTAGGCTTAGGTGCAATCACAAGTGTTGTCGGAGCAGGCGTTGGGTTGGATAGAGAGATGGTTGATGATGGCGCGGCGGAAGCTATTGACGATAACCCAGATGATGTGGACTCATCGTCCTCGATCGAAGAAGACATGGTTTTGGTGATTACAAGGAATTGCAGTAATTGCAAACAACTTTCTTTAAGCTTATATGCCAGGCCGATTTGACTACAAGCCGCACCACAAGTGCTTTGCTTGCCGTCAACTCGGCGTATCAATGACGATCGTCACTCTTGTCCATCCGGCAATGCGACCAATAG
>JABSSZ010000175.1:0-50083 GCA_013755755.1 Fusarium sp. NRRL 25184
TCAGAAGTCTTCTTGCGTCCCGGGGACTGCCTAGGTTAGTGAGATCAAATCATCAAAGGGTTCCCCCTTGATCAACCCTGTGCGCCTTGTGGCTTACCGGACCGGTCTTCGGCCTGCTACCCCGAATCTCACTGAGAACTCATGAGGCTAGTGTGTGTCCAGAAAAAAAAAGACACACTCGGAGACATGGCCCGTCTGATCTTCAGTGCACAGTAAAGAGCCTGCGGGTGCTTTGCCGAGACAGATCAGGAGGACATGCATGGACAGAAGAAAACAGTGGCTGGCTAGGCTGGGTTGCTGCATGAAGTTACACTTCGTTCAACTAACACAGTTCACTAGGGCATACAGCGACACAACACAGCATAATTCTATTCCAGGACTCATATGAAGAGATTTTCTGTAGCAAATTGTTCTTTTCAACTTTCCAGCGGCCACAACCGGTCAGCATCGGTACGTGTCTTTGCAAAAGGACTCCATCGTTGTTTACTTGGTCTATTCCACCCGTGGGGGAATAAACCTGGTCCTACAATCCACGATCGAACTTCGCAAGATCCAACATGCTTCTAAATGACCCACAATGTACTATGTTGTGCGACACTGTGCTGTATGTCCCTGATGGGCATCAGATCAGAAACGTTGAAGTATGCCAAGGGAGCATTAGCCTGGTGCGTACCGTTCGTGGAACTTTCTCTTGGCCAACCGTAACACCACATTGAGCCATACGGACTGTGCCAGGGTTTGTTGTAGACTGTGCTGATGCTGAATCCACCTTGCTGGTCACACGCCCTTCGGCGGTCTCCAGGCCTCAGACCTACCCATAACCCACACGCCCAAAGGGGTTACAGGGCTTCCAGCGCGCGAGCAGAACTGGCAGAGTCAGGCGGGAGCCGCCTGTCAGTGCATATCCACCAGGGCGCCACTTTACAAGCTCGCCATAGCAGGGCATCTTTGGGCTATGACACATCGTTTCCTCCAGGGACGGAACACGAGTCGAAGGCTCTGAGTTCAGATATTTAGTCTTGGTGATGCCCTCGATCTTTCTACTCGAAAGGACTCTCCATATCTTCCCCAGAATCATCTTGACTATCTTCAATTTCCCCAGACTCACATCTACTATCACGGGTTGACAACACTTGACTAAAGTTAGTCCCCAGATATATCGACTTACAAAAAGTTCACTTACACACGAACGAAGCAACACAACGACCAACGACATTTACAATTGGTTATCCAGAAGACACTCGATACCAATTGATATCTCAGTCACTCGCTCTTCACAGAAGTCACGAGAAAAACGAAAAACAAATCTACCACTTACTCGCGGCATCCGCAGCTAGTAACCGGCACTCAAGATCCTTGCACACCACCTCGGAACAGGTTTCAGTCGCAGCATCGTCATTAGCGACTTCGCATTGACGCAGCTTGCAATATTTGCAAAGTCAGAAGACCAGTTGCCCCTGGCTATCTCCCGCCATATACACCCACATCATACGCCGGCATCAACAATACTATTTCCGGTATTACATCACATTGAAGAGTTTTTTGCGAAAACTCATTCACGCACGAGTGCTATTTTAGCCGCCAACCCCCACCATCTAAACCCGTATAATCAACCACAAAAGAGAGCGTCTTACAAAAGGATCGCTCACTACCGCTGCCATGCCCCACCGCGTGGCTAACTTCATCCGCACCTCTTCTGGCAACATTGCTCAGATCAAGAAGGTTGCTCGATCACGCACAAACAGCCCTTACACATCAGACGGCGAGGATCGACCTCAAATCCACGCTGTCAAGATGACCGAACTCGCAGATACCGTTAAGAAGCATCACCGAATTTCTTTGCCCTTTGGCAAGTCCCACAAGGAACAGCCCTCAGATGTTTCCATTGACTGGAGCATCGAGAGCCCACCTGTGGTATTCCACGGCAACACTGAGGAGAGCACTGGTGCTCTCGTCACTGGACAAATGTTCCTGGATGTCAAGGAGGAGGTTGTCGAAGTTGGAAGCTTCGCAGCTTCTCTCAAGCTTCACATCTACCAGAAGAGGCCTTACCAGGGTCACTGCACAGATTGTCAGAACCAGTACACTGAGCTCAAGAGCTGGCAATTCCTAGCTCTGCCTACCACACTTCGCAAGGGTCGTCACCCATTCCCTTTCTCTATTCTCCTGGATGGCCACCTCCCCGCTACCATGGACACTCCCCTCGTCGCCATTTCATATGAGTTCAAGGCTGATGCCTATGTCACCAAGAGCGTGCACTCGGCCAGTGGCTCTGTCACACCCGTGCGATTCGAGCGAACTGTCCCTGTTAAGCGATCTCTTCCCGAGAACGAAATTCCCCACCACTCTGTCCGCGTCTTCCCTCCTACCAACATCAAGGCCAGCGCCCACTACAACAACATCATTCACCCTACCGGAACCAACAATGTCAGCCTGCGACTTGACGGTCTCATGAGCCGTAATGACAAGGCAAAGACCATTGACTTCTGGCGACTAAAGAAGGTCACATGGAGACTCGAGGAGACCATCAAGACCGTGGCCCCTGCTTGCGAACGACATGCCCCTGCAGCTGAAGACCCCGAGAAGAAGAGCCTCCCCCGCAGCGAGGTCCGCGTCTTGGGTGAGAAACACCTCCACGATGGCTGGAAGTCTGACTTCTCTGGTACCGATGGCAAGGTTGAGCTTGAATTCGACTACTTTGCGAATCAGTACAAATCTCATACCAAGGAGCTCAAGTATGCCTGTGACACCAAGTCTGTCGAGGGCGTCGAAGTGACACATTCACTCCTCATCGAGCTTGTTGTTTCCCGAGAATACGCTCCCGAGGGTAAGCCTCAACTGGCTACCCAAACCGGCACCGGCCGCATCTTGCGAATGCATTACGGTGTTGTCATGACTGCTCATGCTGGTATGGGTGTCAGCTGGGATAACGAGGCTCCCCCAGTCTACCAAGACGTGCCTCCTAGCCCCCCTGCCTACCCTGCTGTCGAGTCCCCAGTTGAGTACGAGAGCCTGGAGCACCTTGATGCCCACCGACTCAGCAGTTTTTCCAACTCATCCGATGATGGTAGCCAATAGAGCTGCCGCCAATGAGCCTCACAACATTGCTTTTTATTGCTTATTACTTGCATTTTTCCTTTGTTACCAACTGCATGAGACACGCGGCGATCCGATTTGCGAAAAGAAGATACCCCAGAAGCGTTGATAGGAAGACTCAGTAACTTCCACCTCTATATTATAAAGAAAGGGAATACAGAACACATGGGAAATGACTTTTGAAACGGAGTTTTGGAGTACAAAAAGTTAGAGTGGATTGGATATCAGGGACGGAAGAGCCCATGTGTTGTATAGCTATCAAAGCTTCTGTATCTAGGTAGTTATGAGGAGAAAGGCCGCTCAAAGAAGCAGGCTTAAAAACATTGAATAATTATGAACTATTTCAACCCTCAAGCTTGACGCTATTTTCATGTGAATTATTGGTTACTTGGCAACGAGCCAGTTTCTGTTTGCTCATTGACTCGCATGGGGAGTGTCATGTAGTCAACCGGATTCTTGGTCTAGAACAAGATAAGTGGTGTGAGTCAGATGCAGCCAAGCACGAGGCGTCCGGGGTTAGATAACCGAGGCACTCTTTTATAACCGGAAACAGAAATAATCTTGAAGTCTGATAAGCAAAAACCTGGGGTTTGCGGGCGGATAACAGCCCGCAGTCAGTCATGATAGGCCGGGTAGGAGGTCAGTGTCACAGGTAACAGTGGTGCATACATTACACAGGACAATTGATATGTAAGTTTGAGCCTGAAATGCGGGGTGAATTGTTGCGTCGACTAAGAACATGCAGCGTTGATCGTCAAAAGTGGTGGTCAGTCTGGGATGCATGATGTATCACACGACGTGCAGAGACAACAGGATTCTGCATACAAAATTGTGTCATTGGCGTGCGGACTTGGACTCCCGGTATAGCTTGCCAGAAGAGGGCGCAGTGGCTTGTTCAAAGTATTGCCCGGATGCAGCATCCGTTATGGCTTTGATCCGGTCTTGTTTCCGGTCTTCTGTGTCACATCCCATGCAAGGTGACGGCGTACATGGTTAGTGGGATGGTGAAAGCTCAAGAATAGAAATTACAAGCTTGGTTAGATTAGCTACCAAGCTATCTGAAAAAATATGCTTGTTTGATGGGGCTTGTCTTGGCTGGTCTGGGAGTTGGAGATAGCCTGGAGGGATATCTGCTGGTCTCGTGATCGACTGAGCTTGAAGTGCACAAAGAGGTACGTTTCGCTCTTAGCTTTCAGTACAAAGCTCTGGAAGGAGGATTTTCTCCCATACCGCAGTCGACAAAAGGTCATGTGATGTGCAATCTTTCTCTTGGGTGACTTGTTGTCTGCTTCATCTCGAAACACTGGCATTACAGATGTTCTTATTTGACTGGCTTGGATAACATATGCCCTGCTGAATATTTAAACATCTACCAGAAGGTAATGTTGCATTCAAAATGATATCCACCAGTCAAGAACTGTATCAGAGAGTTCTTTGATATTTACTTATCTGTTTCTTACATAGTTGCATAGCGAATTCGAGGGTAGAGCCTGGTTGCTACAATTCTGGGGCATAATCCCATGTTGTATAGTAATATACAGAAAGAGGATTAGAAAAGACGTTAAAGGTGAGTTTAGACCGCAAACATAGAACATTAAGTCCCAACCTGTGAACTATCTCGGGGCGGAGATTGAGATACCTGACTTACTCCCCAAGGCATCGCCGAGCACCTGTCCACGGCCAATACCCCCGCTCTACAATGGTAATATTTGTGATTATGCTGTAAATATTTGCAGTATCACTCTCTAGCTAGTTAGTTGTTTCCATCATAAGATAGCCTAAGATCAGGATAGTTAACCATACCAGGGTAAAGAATTTGGGATAGCTTAGACGAGCCAAAGGATACTTTTTTGAACTTTCCGGCTCAGTCATCTTGAGAAGATTATCAACTGAGATGTTGCAAGATGCAGCAGATGAAGGCCTTCTTGTGAGCCAGAAAAATTACTTACAAAAACACCCGTATACATGAGACGATGATGATAATGCAAGGAAAGAGTTCATCAATCATGTCCACAAGCGATATTCAAGGCTTACCAGAGCCGATAGTAAGCAGCCTTTGGGGAATTAGCTCAAGAGCACAGGCAATGATGTATTCGCTCTTTGAGTGAGAAATTGAGTAAATAGTCTTAATCATACAAGAAAGACACAAAATGGCAGCTAAGAAATCTCGGATGGTCTGTCTCCTACACAGGTACAAATCTTAGGCTGCATCATCCCAGTGAGCCACGACTGTATAATCATAGATTTAGGAGTACTTAAAGGGGAACACGGCAAAGCTACGACCATACAAGTATTTCGGTTACCAGTTTTGGTGATCTCCGAGGCTTACTGACGATGAACTCACGAGCCTAACGGATGACCCTGTACTTCTTATAGCAACTCGAATCCCTAATTCTGAATAAGCTCAAAGTTCAAAAATATGAGAAACATGAAATGATCTACAGAGCAAGACGGATCTTGAGGGAAGAATAATGCTGGGTCAAAGTGGATCATGGCAATGTCGTAAAACATCGACAAAGGGACAGAGACACACTTGACCAGAGTCCTATGATCGACTGGAGCAAACTTATCCACACCAGAGACAGCAACTAGAAGGGATTTAAACCTTACACTTTAAGCAGCGATCAACAAGATATCTGCTCGCTCTATCAACAATAGCCAGCGTCAAAAGGGATTTCCAAGTAAGTCACTATGTGATACAAGACACAGGGCAACCGGAAACCGAGATATGCCGAGATCGATTCAAGGCCTAAAAAGCTGCATTGCTATGGAGTAGTAACAAATTATCAAAATTGATTGCAAGCTATTGATAGAATATCGGCCCAGCATCGGTCGCATCAAAAAAAGCTGTTTGAGGCTCGTTTGAGAATCGAGGACTCGTAAGTCGACCCACAATATCGAACATTTTTAGAAGACGATCTCCTGATAATGCCCCAGAGGTAACATACTCGAATACCCTCTTGCTACGAAAGAGCCAATTGTTTCATGGTTGTTACCTATAGCTGATCTTATGCATCATATGATGGCGGTCAAGAAAGTGTGACTGATGCTGATTGGGTAACTTGATGGTTGATCAAAGTCAAGTCTTACAACATAAAATGTGGTAGTTCACGAGGAGATGCTTGGTCCTCATTGTATTGCTCAATATGTTCTGAGAGATGAACTTCTTGGGAGCTCTTGAAGACGGAGTTGCCAAGCAACTGAAGGATCTATCAATAGCTTACCCCGGATTTTGAGGCTGTCGCTGTCGCTGTCGCTGTAGATGGAGCTTGAGCTGGAGTGTGGAGACTCCGGGTGTCCGGAACCGGCATCTATCATCAGGTACAGAAAAGAATGGCTATCAATGGTATCATATCATGGTACATACAGCTGATACCAATTCTTCACCCAAATCACACAATTATCCCCCTGAATAGAGATGCCAGATATCAATTACTCCTGATACCCGTCAAGAGTCACACGACTCGATGGCTTTTCTAGCTTCCTCGACTAAACTTGCCCGATTCCAACCGTGGCCCACCAAACAAGGTCAAGATACAGACGAAGCTTCAAAGTCTTCCCTCCCGTCAACTCCCGTGGACGACAACCCCGGGAGAGTGCCAACGCTAACGCGTGAAACTGGCGATTCAATGCAGCTGTTCCAGGGAATCAATCATATCAAAATAAACAGTGTCTCACACCGTAACACGGAACTTGGCCGAAATGATGCCTCAGGCTCTCTCGGCCCCGTATCCACTTCCCTTGAGCCGAAAGTGACCCATGGTAGCTCCGAGCTATGAGTAACAGTTTAGCACATTTTACCCCGGATTTCGGCTTCTGCGTGTTACTCATAAACTCTTGCATTCCTCCCCTTCCTATATCTTCTGTCTCTCGTTCTCTTTACCTATGGAATAGATTGTATCCTCACCTAACTATTATACCTACCAGACCTACCTAATAACAAGCATAACGGAATGGCCCCATTTCTGAATACACCCATGGACACAAGAAATACCCACACCGATAGACGATAACCTCTTCGTGAAAAATGGCTACTTGCAGTCTCAAGTCGCTGCGGCGACCATCACTCACCCTCATGACTGGAGCGAGAAAGAGGTCTTTTCGTTTCAATGGCCTCATCTCAAAAGCTGCCACTCGTGGTTTGGCTACTGTCACCGCTCAAACAACACAGCCAGCTATGATGATGGAAGACCACAATACTAGGCTGATCAACATGGGCTACAACTACAACTACATCGAACATGTCGAAAACCTCGAACAGTACCGCCTTGGAGGCTTCCATCCCGTATCCCTAGGTGAAACCATCAACAACCGCTACCTCGTCCTCAACAAGCTTGGCCATGGTGGCTACTCAACTGTCTGGCTCTCATGGGACATCTTGAAACAGAAGTACGCCGCATTGAAGATTGTACTAGCAGATTTTGGTGAGGATTCAACAGAAGTCGATGTTCTTCAACGTCTTGAGGCCAATCCTGGAAAGAAACATCCTGGAAGGTCTCTCATTAGACATGTCACCGACAACTTTCACTTCGATGGTCCAAATGGAAGACACACCTGTCTGGTTAACGATCCGGCGATGATGTCGCTGCGACTTGCGAAGGACGCCTCTTTCACAAGACTCTTTCAGCCACGGACTGCCCGAGCCATCGCCGCTCAGGTTGTGCAGTCTATCGCGTACCTCCATGAAGGCGGTGTAGTACACGGCGACCTCCACCTCGACAACATCCTACTCCAGCTTCCGGATCGAATCAAGCGATTATCACCAGATCAACTTCACGAGCGACATAGTCATCCAACGACAGTTCCTGTGACGAGACTCGATGGCCTGCCTCTTGACGAAAATGCGCCTCGAAATGCCGTGCTGCCAATTTGGCTTGGTCAAAAGAGTGAGGATGTAGCTCTGGCAGATGCAAAGATCTTACTGGGCGATTTCGGCGAGTCCTATTTACCGAGTCAAGAAAAGCGTCAATATTCCAACGCTCCAATTCGCTACCGGGCACCCGAAACTCAATTCCCCGATGTGTGTCAACCTCTCTCGTTCAGCTCTGATATCTGGAGCCTTGGCTGTCTCCTCTGGAACGTCGTCGGACAACGCCCACTATTCGACGCCTGGACTCTCTCAGAAGATGACATCCTTCAAGACCAAATTGATCTTCTTGGTGAAATTCCAGAAGAGTGGTCAGCCTATGGCGCTAAACGATCAGAGTACTGGGTCGAGGCCGTCGAAGAAGAGGCGTCGACACAAGCCACTACTCAGGGCGGTTTCACATGGGATGTTCGCTTTGAGCGCTGTGTGCAACAAGGACGAAAGGAGAGCGGCATGAAGCCCATGTCAAAGGATGAGAAGGAGGCTTTTATTGATATGATGAAAAGGATAATTACTTTTCGCCCTGAGGATAGGATAACAGCTAAAGACCTGCTGGAGTCACGATGGATGAAACAGTGGGCCTTGCCGGAGCTGAAGAAGCTTGCGGCTTCATGATGGATGTTAAAAATGGGATTGGCATTCTGATTTAGCGAGTTTGGGAAAAGCGTTTGTTTATATGGATTATACATCAGATTTACTTAATACCAATTGATGCATGCTTATACTTGTCATAACTGTGGAAACTGGGGGATTGCCATGACTTCTCAATCTTATAAGTGACGGGTGAATTTATCCAGTGACAAAAATTGTCGGATCTCATACCCGAAGAGAACCAATAAATTAAGGCATAATCTCTCACACGCTGAGGGTAAAAGGATTATGATATTAGACCTCCTTTCAGAACATTTTGCCCAAATCAGCACCATCTATTTTCCGGTCTATCAAAACCCGCTTAGTCCCACGACATACCATCATCATCGTACCGAAACAACCTCAGAATCGCTGATGCAACTTGCTCCCCATCATGTTCCAGATCTGCTGTCTCAGCCGCCCGGTCCGCATGCTCCAGATCCTTGATCCCGCCACTATCAATTCTCATCTGGATCTGTCTCTTGACCATGTCCTCATCAAAAGCCAGATGTGCTTGTGATGTGAAAAGCCGGTTGGGAATATACAGCCCCTGGATGGATGTGTGATTACTTGTGCCCCAAACATGTACATCGGTGTCAGGCTCGAGAAGGCCGTTCGATGACTCAACCGTGGGGGCTTCGAGGACTTGATCTTGGTGCATTTGATGGAGGTAGACTTTGTCATCGTGTGTACGGAAGAGGCGTTTGCCTACAGGTGTGAGGGCGATTGCATTGTGACCAAGTTCCCAGTCGTTTGTAGGCGACGGGCCGACTTTGCCTCCTAGAAGACGGGAGAGGACCTGATGGCCGAAGCAAACGCCTGTGAAGTGAAAGTCTGGGCGCTTTATCCATAGCTCTAGGAACAGTGAGTTTACCTTCTAAGAGAGAAAAAACGGGCTACTCACGCTTCAAAAGATCGAGCAAGTCATGAATCCACTGGTTGTCGCCATGCGCATCATACATACTGCCCGTAATGAGCAGTCCGTCGTAACCCTCAAACTCCTCCACCTTGGGCATGCGGCCGCCCTCTTCTGTCACGACAAAGACCTGCTCTGTCTCGACGCCCAAAGGAGGATGATGCTTGCTTCCAGCCTCTGAAAAATGGTGATGCAGAATCTCACCAAACGAACCGCGCTCAGTCTGAGTGTGGGGATGAGGAGTATCAGTCTCGAGAACAAAGACTTTGACGACTTGTGCGTCGATTGTGGGCTTGTAATGTTGACCCATGCTGCTCGCTGTTGTATAGAGCTTTTGTAGCGGTGATGGTGTAAGTGTGCGAATGCGAGGTTGTATGCAGGATTTTGGAGGGACAGTGAAGCGTGGGAGATGCTTTGCAGCGCTGACAGTATTTAAACGACAGGACAACGACCGAATTCCAGTTTTGAACATTTTTTACTATATTATAATATGTAATTGTACAAGATTTTTCTTGGCCTCAGAAGGTTCTATAGACTTGATCTTTTTTCGTCTTGACGTCAGCTAAGACTCTTGACAACGGCGAACTGGGCGAGCCAAGCCCGTGATGACGGCAGCGGGTCACGAATTGTGGGTTTAAGGCGGTTTTCCGATATTGATATTCTGCTTGCTTCTGCGCTACAGGATGCACATCTTTCCTATTGCATGTAACCTGCTGTCAGAGGGATTTGTACCTGTAAATCAGGGGATTGGTAGGGATCTCTGTTCCAATGGGAGTGAGATGGAGTTACCAATTGAGCTTCTGACATGAGGGGCACCCACACTCAAACTTGGCTTAAAACAAGCATACCACATAACCATGATACTCTATTCAACAATGCTAAATTCGATAAACATTTACAGTTTGCTCTCTTCCTCCGATCCCCAGTAGAATGTACTAATATCGACTCCAACATACTCATCGGTGTACTTCCTCGTCTCTTCTCCCTCCATTGCTGCTCCCGCGCACACAAGCAATGGCATAAAGTGTTCTCCTCCATGAGGTGGGTGGAATAAATCAGCATGAGGAAATTTTCTCCACCCTTTCAGAGCCTCCCAACGCTCATCTACATCCTTCTTGAGCGTCGCCTCAGTCAAGGTGTTGTTCCATTCCTCAGACAAGGGTCGAAACTGCGCTCGCTGCTCAGGCCCCGAATTACCCAGCATCAGCATGGCGCGAATGTTATGGAAGCTTGCAAATCCTGAGCCAACGACGGCGATATTGTTGGCCCGCAGTTTTCGCAATGCTGCGCCCATGCGGAGATGTTCTTCGGGATCCTCTGACTCAAGAACTGAGACTTGGACTACAGGGATGTCGGCCTTGGGATTGACGAGCAGAAGCGGAATAAAAACTCCGTGGTCCCATCCTCTCTCGTCATCCAATTCAGGTGTAAGACCTTCTCCGCGCAGAGCATCGGCGATCTCGTTTGCGATCTCTGGGTGTCCGGGCGCTGGGTACTTGAGAGAGTATGATTCACGAGGGAACCCGTAGTAATCGTAGAGGAGTTTATGAGATGGTCCTGATGAGATGGTGGGCTTTGCGGTTGACCAGTGGGCGGTGACAAGGATGATGGCTCGGGGTTGATCTGGGGTGCCAAGCTTGAGGATCTTGGGGACGCGGTTCTTTAGGGAGTAGACAATGCTTTCATGCTTAGGGTCGCCAAGAACAGGCATGGGGCCTAATAGTATTAGCTAGATCCTCAATTGAATGATATTATATGGTGTTGACTTACCACCGCCATGCGATAGCGCAATTACAGGAGCAACCTTTGCCATGGTGGATGAATGTGAATGTGAATGTCTTTGAGATGAAAACGACTTGAATAAAGATGTCGAAAAAGTTCTTCGTGCAATAAGAGGCCAATTCCACATGAACTGCTATTTGTTGACTACTATATTACAGGTATCTTGTATATGATTCTACAGCAGCTCATTCATCATGGCGGGGTCCTCAAGCTATTTATCCTCTTGTCCCATGATAATGGGGCCATCATGGCTTGTGGAGCATTTTCCGATTTCTGCTTGCTACTTCCGAAAACCTCTGCCGAAATCTACCAAGATTCACGATTTCAGCCAATGGAATCGCTCTTGGTCATTACCCGCGCGCGATGCTCCACTTTGCTCCCGCGCGTCACGTTTGTAATTCCCGCATCCCGAAGGGTCAGCTCCCACTGTATTTCTTTTTGGCGATGGCCTCATTTGCAAGTTGCCACTCATATTATAAATCTACAGCAACACTCATATCAAAGGAGATGAGAAAGGGTTTATTACGAGCATATGCTGTACTCAACTCTCATAATGTTGTATTATGAAGACCTTAGTAAAGCTTATTAGGTAGGGTGAGAGATATGAGAATGACGTCTTGTGTAACTTCTTACTCGACTCCTGATCTAGATAGGCTTGGAATTTTTATCCTGTATCTTGAACATAGCATTAAGTTTCAAGGGGGTCGTTCAAATAGTGGATTGTATAGATAAACACATATAATTCATCCAACTCTTCCTCGAGTACTCGTACGCTATCCAAAGGTACCCCTAGACAAACACAGATACATCACCCCTACCATGGCCAACAGCCTTGATTCTCGATCCAATCTCAAGAGGGCTACCCTCAGTCACCATAAAGTGACCAGAGTCCTTGGCTGGCTTCTCATCCGCCCCAAGAATCTTGTAGATGTTGCTACTCACGAGATCAATAGCCTCCTTCTCATTCAAGCGTCCACCTCCATTCTTGAAAGCAGTACCAGCTGCGAAACCCAAGTCACGAAGCTCCCAGTCTTCCTGCAATCCAATCGCAGCAACTACGCCTGCGTCAACCAAGGCATCAATGGTTGTACCATTGGTAAGCGGTGCACCGGTCAAGGCACGACGTGAGTCCCAGCTTTCACCCTTTGCCTGCAGCGGCGACAGGATGACCCCGACGCCAGCCTCTCCAAGCTCCTTGGCCAGCAAGTGAGCTTCGGCACCACCAATGATGGCCAGTTTGAGACCCCCAACTCTCTTGCTTGAGTCTGCTGTTGTGAGTACACCCTCGATCTCGGACTTGATTCGAAGAGCTGTTGCAATGCCGTCTGCACTGTTGATGGTGAGGGCCAGAACTTGCTCGCCACTGATCACCTTCTTGAGGTACGCCGCTTCTGAAAACGGATTGCTCGCAGGTTCCGGAGTTGTAGCAGCCGTAAGTAACTTGTTTCTCAATCCACCGAAAGCGGCTGAGTAGCTAGTTGAGCCTCTGACATTCAGGTCCAGAGTGTAGTGAACTGCCAGGTCGGGAGCAAAAATTGCACCTTCTTCGAGGGTCGTCAATGCCGAAGTCAGGAATCCGACACTGGTACCGAAATGGGTTGCGCCACCCACAAAGACTGGTGCTGAGACGGCTCTGGTAACTCCATATCGAGAGGCAACATGCAACTTCTTGGAGTCAAGAGCAAGGCCATCGATAGCCCGAGAGAAGATCAACGGGTTGGGTCCATTGTTAGTTGCGTCTTCAGCATCAATCTCGCTGAGACCCAGAGTACCACCCACAGCTGTGAAAGATC
Source organism: Fusarium sp. NRRL 25184 (assembly GCA_013755755.1). Classification (NCBI taxonomy): domain Eukaryota; kingdom Fungi; phylum Ascomycota; class Sordariomycetes; order Hypocreales; family Nectriaceae; genus Fusarium; species Fusarium sp. NRRL 25184. The sequence goes on from JABSSZ010000175.1 coordinate 13,085, forward strand.
GGGTCAAATAACCATTATTGAGCGCAATAGTCTTTGCGCCAGTTGCAGCCACAGCTTGGAACTCCTGGTCGCAAGTGCCAATGCAAGAAATCTTGCCGTTGTGAACGACCACATTGACCGGCTTGTCTTGAGACTCGTAAGTCTTCTCATCTTCAAGTAACACCTTCTTAACACCAGTGAAGAGAACAGTATTGAGCTTGCTTGGCTCCTCAACGATCTCGGCAGGCTTCTCCACAAATGCAGCTGCTTCTTGTGATTTCATCAGCTCAATAGGGTCCTCGAACTGAGCTGTGCCGTCAATCCAGACTTGCACAGGAGTTGCGCCAACGCTAAGAGGGTCACTATCCCAGACAGCAATGTCGGCGTCAAAACCAGGCTTGACTTTTCCTAGACGCTTGCCCAAACCGAGAAGTTCAGCGGGGGCAGATGTCACACTGGCCAGTGCGACGTGGTAAGGAAGGCCGTAGTGATAAGCCTTGGCTGCTTCAAAAAGCACATGTTGTGCATTGATCACAGGGTTGTCGCTGACATACACTACTGTGAGGTTGTTCTCGTGGAGGATCTTTCCAGCATACTCGGAGCCAATGTATGCTTCGGTCTTGTAGAACATGTTATCCGCGAAAAGAGCAGATGCAGGAGGACGTCCGCCCCAGGTTCTCTTGAGAATCTAATAGCTGTTAGTAAAAGAAGCCTTTCAATATAACATGATCTTACCTCTGGAACTAGATATGTCTGGTGAGCATGATGGAACGCTCGGACAGGGAACTTGAACTCGTTGGTGTGATCCACCATAGCCTCCAAGTCGGGGATCGTGTAACAATGCGTGTTGATATGAACCTGGCCACGAAGCGCAGCGGTGAGAGCCTCCCAAGCAATCTCGCCAGGAAGATACTCATCCAAGGACTCAACACCCTGAGACTCAGCCTTAGCGCACCAGTCATCCTGCTTCTGGATCAAATCTCTTGCTTGCTCAAAAGCGTGGCGGAACTCGTAGCTTTCGCCCATACGACTGAATGGCCTATTTCCAACCCGACCATGAACACGCTTCGCGTTCTCACCACACGCCATCTTCATGTATCGCCAGTTGCGGTCTGGGTCGGCAAGCAAGTCCACAGCACTGATTTCCTTGCGGCCATCAGGTTTGCCAACTGCATGCTTGATGACATAGGCCTCTCCACCGATGTTATTGCCGGAACCAGGAAGGATAAGTGAAGTTGTAACACCGCCTGACTTGATGACTTCAATTTGCGGATCAAGCGGGAGCAACGAGTCGATAGCTCGAGCCCAAGGTGTGATGTTATCCGACATCTCATTGCCATCTGAGTTTCCCTCCAGAGAGGGTAATGGGTAGACACCAGCGTGGCTGTGAGTGTCAACTATACCGCTTGTTAGACGGCGGCCATGAGCTTCGTAGATAATTGTGTCATCAGGTAGCGAAGCAGTCTTGATGTCCTTCTCAACGCGTTGAATGAGACCTTTCTCGAGAAAGACATCACCTTGTACCCACTCCCAGCCCTTGCCAGCATACGCATCCTCTTGGCTGGTTCCCTCGGAGGGCTCTCCAATCCAGATAGTAGCGTTCTTGATCAAAGTGGGCTTGCCGCCATCGATATAACGAGCATTCTTATTTCGGCCGAGACCAGGCGGGTCTTGCGGCTTGACACGGAACTTCTTACACGTCTCGAGATCTTCATTGAGTTTCTGAATAGACAAAGTAGTCTTATTTTGAGGTGTAAGTTGTCGCCATTGTGCAAAGACTATGAAGGTCAAACATGCTAGAGCAAAGAGCCTGATGGCGCGTGAGCGACGCAACAACCGTCTGTTCCGCTGTTGACCAGGATGAAGGCCAACCGGCGCTGGAAGCGAAACGGAGCTGTAAGGCGGAAGCTGTGCCTTTTCATCCATTGTTGCTTCTTGGTGTGAAGCTTCCCAATGTCAATGAATGGTGGTTTACAAGATATGAAAGGTAAAAGAGGAGATGAGAGCTTTGGAATGAAGATCCCGTCTCGTCACTCAGTGATAAGAGGTACTTCGCAAGCCTCGGCTGGGATCTCATAGTGATTGGTCTCCACTATGGCGAGCTATCTACGGTGGGTAACACAGTTACAGGGGACCCAAGCTCTATCTTCAAATAAAACTCATACACAACAGTCAAATTGAATGATACCTAGGTAGGTAGGTCTTAAAATCATGCTGTTCTGAGCTTGCCAGATACGAGGCTATCTTGCGAAACTACTACGTAACAGTCAACGATAAATTGAATTGGATATGTTGCTCCTTGAGAGTTGGTGCCTGAGCCCTATAATGTCTTGCCTGACGATCCTTCATTAAGGGCGAAGTGCTCATCTTATTGTCACCTTACACTTTAAGACAAATATGCTCTGGAACTTTTGTTTATCGTCTTCCTTCCACAAACGATGGGACTCGTAGCCGTAATCGACAAAATTGATTCATAATCACTTGGAGCCTTCGTTTGATCTTCCTACTCAAACGATCTATGCAACAAGTCTGGGCGAGACGGACATCGAGACCCGTTCCTAAGACGCTCTGAAAGATAACCCGACAACATTGGGCATTTAGATCATAAACCCTAGAGGTTAGGCCTTTCTCATAAACCGCATCATAAAGAGCCCAATATTCATAAAGAGACACCGATTGAATCTTGGCCAAGTCCTGCGCCCTAATCATGAATCGAAAGTCCCAGCCCGTAATCTGAGAAAATGTCCTAATACACTACATCGATCACTCACGACTAACTCTTAAACAGATGCGCCATTCGTCTGTTTGACCGCCACTTCGGGCATTGATCCCACCGTAGAATTCTCCAACTCATATAACGGTGGCATGGGATCCGGGCTCCGACCCAGGAGCCGCTTTGCGTACCATCCCATTCGCTTGAAGTAGTGTTGGACATGATCACGATTCCGAACGCTAAACACGATATCCAGTTCCTCCAACGACAGTGCCTTCGTCTCTGGAAGCAGGAAATACGTAAACACGAATCCGACCACGTTCCACGTCGCATACCAGTAAAAGGCGCCCGAGGGTTTAAATGATTTTTCCATCATAGGCCACGTAAAGCTGAGTAAAAAGTTAAATGACCAGGTGATTGATGTTGCTGAGGCCATACCAAGAGCCCGGATATGCAATGGGAATGCCTCTGCGCTATAGGTAAAGGGAACAGGGCCGAGACCAGGTGAGTAAACGGCCATGAAGATGTAGATACTGGTGGCAATGAGAGGAAGACGAAGACCGTTGTCTTGAATACCGAAGCATGAGCCAGTCCAATACAGACAAGCACTCATCATGGGGAACGTAACTAGCAGGAGGTTACGGCGGCCAAAAGTATCAATAGTCCAAATTGCAGGTAGTGCAAAGATCCAGTTGATGGCACCGCTGCCAAATGAGGCCAAGAGTGCTTGAGATCGGGTATATCCTGCATCTGTAAAGATCTTGGTGCTGTAATATGCGATCACATTAACTGTGGAACTGTTAGTTGCATAGTATTCAAGATATGGTTTTGGGAACATACCGCCACAGAACTGCTGCATCAACATACAGAACCACGAAGACTGCGCAGCTCTCCAGTTCCTCCGAACTGTGAAGAGCTCCTTCAAAGTCTTCCGATCTTCTTTGGAGTTTTGCTCGGCCTCCAAGAACTTCCAAGCAAGATATAGATCCCGAGCGGCTTGAAGGTCATCCCGACGAAGCTTCCTAAGCGAAAGGTATGCCTTCTGAAAATCCCCCTTATCCATATACCAACGTGGACTCTCGGGGAGAAGGAAGACCAGAAGACCAACAACCAATGGTGGAAGAGCCGTTGAGCCGATCATCCATCTCCAAGGTGCGTGCTGATTCGGCCAGTTGAGATTCTGGAAAGCCAAAGAAGAAGCAAAGCCGAGCATGATGCCGAAAGCCGTCCACATCTGCCACATCATGGTCAAGGCACCTCGGATTGCCTTGGGTGCACATTCAGCTGCGTATACGGGAGTAGTACTTGACTTGGCGCCAACTGCAAGCCCGAGAGTGAAACGTGCAATGAGTAGACATATCCAACTGTTAGCAGCAGCTTGCCATATTCCTGTAACGAAGGCCAAAAGACAGGAAAAGGCGATGGTTCCTCGACGGCCAAAGTATCTGTTTAGGGGGGCGTTGAGCCAGCATCCGATGAGGGCAGCAGAGGCATAAGGTGCGCCGTTTGTCAGACCTTGGAGCGCTCTGTCTGTGATTTTGTACTCATCGAAGTAGAAGTGCTGGATTATTAGTTTGTTTGTCTCTCGATACTCAGGGAGGACTTACCTGTGCACCATTGATGACTGTCTGATCCATGCCCTGCACAATAGCGCAACCTGCACACAATGCGCAGAGGAAGTAAAGCATCTTTGGCTGAGACTTCCAACGATGTTCATCTTCGTTCCTTAGGAGCTCCTTGTCCTCCTCGGCCAACTCCTCTATCGCCTCGTATCCTTTCGGCGTGTTGATGACTTTGGCTATGAGTGCGCCTTTGGAAAACCACGTCCTGTAGCTGTCCAATCCTTTATCCTGGGCGAAGTTCTCTGCATCGGCGACCAATTCGTCATGCGTCATGTTGGCCAGTGGATTTTGTAGTACTGCAGTTGCTGATCTCGTCTTGGCTTCAGGAGGCCTGCCATCTTGGGGTGTCGGGTCGGAGCGAAGCTCACCTTGAGTTTCTCTAATCGTTTCCATTTCGGCTGCGTATTAATGATCCAGTGATATGAGATGACAGATTTTGGACACCCATTGGCAGCAGGACCTCGAACAGCGCTGGGGAAACATTTTCAAGCTCCTTTCAAGGACGGTACCTCTTCTTAAAAAGAACAATTCACGTAGCATCTCGGTGTTTCTTCCTCTATACTTTGAGTGGTGAGCATGTTATGCAGCGTGGTGGTTGGATCGATGACGACTCGGCCTTTTTCTCAAAGCCATTGACGTGTCAAGCAAGGTCCGAGGTATCACAGGACAAGAACCTCGCCTCTTGGTCTTGCCATTCCCTCTGACGATCTGGGCTATCAGAAGCATCTGGTGTGCTCATTAGCTTCATTGATACCGTTTCTGTTGGCTTCGTTGGACCACGAACGTCAACTCTCCCTCAATCTGCTTGTCGGCATTTCAGATATCGGTTATACGATGAAACGCGGGGAAAGTGGTTATAATGATATAGAGTTTCGACATTGTTTATTTAACGTTCACTGATAAGCTTGAACGAGGTTGCGATAACAGCCTTGGTTATCCATGAAAAGGCCTTGTATAGAAAGCCATTTGAAGACTACCTAGGTATCTACTCATATTTGACAAGAAACCTTTGGGGCTGAAGCTCATGCTCTTGTAATTCACATCCTGGACTAGTACTCAGAAAGCGATATTTTAGTGTTTTTTATTTTATTTTATATTTTTAAGTTCTTTCTGGAAACACATCCATAACTACTACCTAGGGTTTCGAGTTCTCGTGGCTGTAGCGGTTCTGAAATCGCATCATTGAGTCTAAAGCTCGTTTATGCTGTGACCCGCCCGCCTATCTATATAAACTGGATGCTTGTTTTGCGATCGTGATCTCGCCTCGTGGCTGACGTGTCCGGGGTATGGCTTGTCAACCAACGCACAGTCTCACTTCAGGACGTTCAAGTTCCAAGGAGAATGCGTCTACCCTGACCTCGTAAGTATGAACCATAAAGCCAAGTCAAAACATTGGCCATGTGTTTGTAGCGTTGAAAAGGTTATTGGGGTTGTCCGAAAACAAAGGTTTGTTTCCAAGCTTGGAGTGTACACACATCGACTCTTGACAAGATTCGACCCTTCAGATCAGGGGATGAAACTACTTCAATAGTCCAAGTATTGGCTTGGCCGGCGCTTTCCCCCTTTATTTTCACCCCTCAAGATTCCCTATGAATTAGGATTTTAAATACTCCGAGCTTACGTCTGTGATTGCTTGTTATTTACCGATCAGGTACAGAGTAGGATCGAGACCGTTGAATAGGTAGGCAGAGTATCCACTTTCAGATGCTAAGCGCCATGATCCATGGTTCAGGGAAGGCTGTGTTACTGTTGCTAGGTGATCGTCACACCTGTAGTTCATCCTCGGGCGTTTCGGGAGGAAAGTAAACAGTTGAGTAAGAGCTCTGAATGTCACGATAATTCTGAATTGAGCAATTGAGAACATAAGCGAGAGACATAAAGCAATGAATTGAATGTTGAAGAAATGCAGGCAATTAATCAACCTCCACTGATAGTCTCCCAGTCACTGAAACAAAGCGGGCCGCCAGAAATTTTGAGACTTGGTGTAAGACAGAGCTGTCCAAATTAGGATGCGTTGCCATGCCAACAGTGCGACGTAATTTGTTTGGATTACCTTGCTAAGCTCCTCCCCCACCATTGGATCCTCACCTCTCTCATACCCGCAACCAAACCCGATCCAAAGCTCCGCTCGCTCCGTACTTTACTTTACCTGTCCTATTGTACTACAGCATCCTAAGGAAAAAAGGAGACATTCCGAAGAATCATTCATTGTCTTGTATTGCGATACCATTTGCGCTTTGTTTGTCTCTGCTGCCTTTGTCTTGTCCCACCGCCATTCGACGACGATCTAAACCTACACCGACCACAAGCTCGTACACAATCAACGCCTCGTTGATATTCGGAGTTTCGACTACCAACAAGAGGCGCAAATCAACATCAACACCAACACTGCTTTCACCATCTCTAGTTCGCGATTCGGATCGTCTCAGCGGCAGCAGCCGTCGAGATACAGAGTATCCTTCGCTTTTTAGACCTTGAACCGTTACTCGAATAGCTCAGCTCGTATTGTCGCAAGTACCCGCATCCACTACATTCCATTCCAGCCTCTTCTCGACAGTCATGGACCCGAATATGTCGCGCCCGCCCGACTATAGCCTCCCTCCCTATGATGACGAGGACCTTCATCACACACCCACCGGTTACAGTCCCGCTGCTGTGAGACTGTTGACATCCGAAGAACACTACGACTCTCATACGTATGTACCACCCTCATCACCCTGCCAGAATCAGACACAAACACCTCCTGCACGCCCTCCCTCATCTCCTTCTGTTTCCCCTTCTACCTCACCTTCAAAGACAACACCCTCCCCTCTCAAACCGCCAGTAGCGTTTCCTCCTCCATTGTCAATTTCACCTGTGAGCATCACCATGTCTTCAGAACGGGAGGAACGGACCTTCAGGTCCAGCCCTGTCCAACAAGATGACGTCCGAGAGAATATCTCCAACGAGAATCAAGAACATCCTTCACCAAATCCCCCTTCATACGCTTCTTCAATGGCCGAATCCCAGACCTTGTTGCCCAAGAGGCCAATTATCGGCGGCCAGACTGCAAAGCTGCAGAACAAGAATAGAACTAGTGTCCATGTCGCATTTGCAGATCTCCCTCGAGATCTACCAGAGATTCCCGATGGTATCAGCGACAGGCGAAGAGTTCACAAGGAACAACAGCACCTTGGATTAGACACGACACATCCCGTACCACCGCGCCCATTGAGCCGCTTAAGGGATGTAAACTCACATGACAAACTTCCTAGTATCCGAAGTCCTCGAAACCTCAACTATCAGCCGAGTGTTCGATCATCGAGATCTGGTTCCATCTTCGACGATGCCCCATCAATGGCGCCCCCAGGGGGTTCCTATGTGTCCTATGGCATGCATGATGATGGCTCTCCCCAGCGACCCTGGACGCCCTCGTCACGGGTGTCCGGATTCACAAGATCCGACCTATCAAGACCTCCTCCTTCAGATGGCATGTATGAGCCCTCCGACCTGAATGGGAGTCCCAGACCAGGAACACCATCCTCGAGATACGGCGGCAGTCCAAGACGTCCACTTCCTCCGGCACCTCTCTTTTCAAACTCAAGGCAGCCTGTCCCGCCAATTGCAGACGATGCGACTATCTCTATTCCTTTGCATGATACTTATGATGACGATGTCTTTGCGCCGGAATCCGACCTGAGTGATGCACGACCTCATCCAGTTGACCGCAGCTCATATATGTCTTCTGAGTCGCAAGACACTCTAAATGAGGGAGACATGGAAGACTACGACAAGGTCGAGCATTATGGCCCTGCCCCGACTGGCGCACAAGAGAGAAGAGGCGTTCGCGCACCTCAAATGGCAAGAAAGGAGGTCCAGCTCATCAACGGTGAACTGGTGCTGGAGTGCAAAATCCCGACAATTCTGTACAGTTTCTTGCCTCGGAGAGGCGAGGTTGAGTTCACTCACATGCGTTACACCGCCGTTACGTGCGACCCTGATGATTTTGTCGAAAGAGGCTACACATTGCGACAAACCTTTGGCAAGACTGTTCGAGAGACGGAACTGTTCATTTGTGTCACCATGTACAACGAAGATGAAATAGGATTCACTCGAACGATGCATGCCGTCATGAAGAACATCTCACACTTCTGTTCTCGATCACGATCCCGTACCTGGGGTGAGACTGGATGGCAAAAGATTGTCGTCTGTATTGTCTCTGATGGTCGAGAGAAGATCCACCCTCGAACTCTAGATGCGCTCGCTGCCATGGGTGTCTATCAGCACGGTATCGCAAAGAACTTTGTCAACAACCGCGCTGTGCAAGCACACGTTTACGAATACACAACCCAGGTCTCTCTCGATTCCGACCTCAAGTTCAAGGGTGCCGAGAAGGGCATTGTTCCTTGCCAGATGATCTTCTGTCTCAAGGAAAAGAACCAGCGTAAGCTAAACTCTCACCGTTGGTTCTTCAATGCCTTTGGAAAGGCTCTGAACCCTAACGTCTGCATTTTGCTGGATGTTGGTACTCGTCCTAGTGGCAACTCATTGTACCATCTTTGGAAAGCCTTCGATACTGACTCCAACGTTGCTGGTGCTTGTGGAGAGATCAAAGCTATGAAGGGCAGACTGGGCGCTAACCTGCTCAATCCTCTCGTTGCGTCCCAAAACTTCGAGTATAAGATGTCCAACATCCTTGATAAACCTCTTGAGTCTGTCTTCGGATACATTACTGTCCTTCCCGGAGCCCTGAGTGCGTACCGGTACCACGCGCTTCAGAATGACGAGACTGGTCACGGTCCTCTCAGTCAGTACTTCAAGGGTGAGACATTGCATGGCCAACACGCTGATGTCTTCACTGCCAACATGTACCTCGCTGAAGATCGTATTCTTTGCTGGGAGTTGGTCGCTAAACGTGGTGAGAGATGGGTTCTCAAGTACGTCAAGGGATGTACCGGTGAAACCGATGTACCTGGTAAGATATTCTACTACGCTAAATCATGAATGCAATACTAACTCGGTATAGATACTGTTCCTGAATTCATCTCACAACGTCGTCGATGGCTCAATGGTGCCTTCTTTGCCGCTGTCTACTCCCTTGTCCACTTCAAGCAGATTTGGTTTACTGACCACACCCTGGCCCGTAAAATCCTCCTGCACATGGAGTTCTTGTATCAGTTCATTCAGCTTATGTTCACCTTCTTCTCCCTAGCCAACTTCTACCTCACCTTCTACTTCGTTGCAGGCGGTTTGACAGACCCCAAAGTCGACCCTTTCGGACACAACATTGCTACCGTCATCTTCCACATTCTGCGGTATGCCTGTGTGCTTCTCATATCAACGCAGTTTATCCTTTCGCTCGGTAATCGGCCTCAAGGCTCAAAGAAGCTATACCTGATCAGTATGATTATTTACAGCATCATCATGGTTTATACGACATTTGCTACATTTTACATCATTATTCACCAACTCACGTCTAAAGATGATAAGATCGAGATGGGTGACAACGTCTTTACGAATATGATTGTGTCTATCCTATCTACGATCGGCATGTATTTCATCATGTCTATTTTGTATCTCGATCCATGGCACATGATCACATCTTCGGCCCAGTACTTTATCCTTCTTCCCAGCTACATCTGCACCTTACAAGTCTATGCCTTCTGTAACACACACGATGTTACCTGGGGTACCAAGGGTGACAACGTCATGAAGACTGATCTTGGTGGTGCTGTGGGTAAGGGTGAGACTGTCGAGCTAGAAATGCCCAGTGAACAGCTCGATATTGACAGTGGATATGATGAGGCTCTTCGCAATCTCCGTGATCGTCTCGAAGTTCCTGAGTCTCCACCTAGCGAATCTCAGTTGCAAGAGGATTACTACAAGAGTGTACGAACCTACCTCGTCCTCACATGGATGATCGGCAACGGTATCCTTGGTATGGCCGTATCGGAGATCTACAGTGCTAGAGGCATTGGCGATAACTATTACCTGCGCTTTCTCCTCTGGTCCGTCGCCGCTCTCGCCGTCTTCCGTGCCATCGGCTCCACCACGTTTGCCGTCCTCAACGTGATCAACATGATAGTGGAAGGTCGCGTGCGCTTGAGTCTCAAGGCACCTCGATGGATGGGCGGTCTAAAGGAGAGAGTCAACGATAAGATGAGCAGTGTGTCGAGTAACCTACGCAGTTGATGTGCACATCATCTTGAACTATTTGCGCTTGATTTTTGTTATGCATTTAGAAAATGGGCATCTGCATCGGCGTGGTTTGGCGTTTTGGCATTTACATCTGCATGGAAATGATGGGCTCTTCCCAGCTCTTTTCACTGGGAGGATGACGATTGAGTAGATCAGTTCCCGAGAAACTATATGATGCCGGCCATGATTGTCGAGGCAACGAACGTTTTGATCAGAAAGTTTTGTTTAATGGACATATGTCAGGAATTCGCTTCTGGGGTATGAATTGTGTAAATAGCAGAGGATAAATGTGTATACCCCGGGTTCAATACGATGGTGCTTGTTAAGATAATCCCTACTAAATGTTCATGGATGTGAAGCAATGGTGAAGTTTTAGGCTTGAAGCTGAGATAAAGTCTATGTAATTCAACAGTCTAGATGGTTCACGCAAAGTCTCAAATCATTGCGAAAGTGTTTCTACATGAAATAAATGCGTTCCTATCAGTTGCGCCGGCCAAGCAAATACCACATCAAGCTATGCAAAATAAGGCAACAAATCATGATATCAAGGTTCATCCAACAGATCCTCCATTCTTTTCCTGTCCCGGTTTGACGCTAACCCCAATTTTCGTTCAGTCTTTTTAGTCGTGATTTATTCCTCGTCCTCTTCTTCCTCGGCAACCTAGATGGCTGTTAGTTCTTGTTACCTGCAATTGGTTCAAATGGACTTACGTTATCGTGGAAGTTCTGGCCATCAGTGGTAGCAACAATGATACCAGAGCGTACACAGAAGTCACCGAAGCGCTCACCCTCGTTGCGCTCAAGAGCATATCGCTTGAGGAGAGGCTTCATGATGGCGAGGATCTCATCCTCCTTGATGCTCTGGCGATATAGCTTGTTGAGGCGCTGGCCATGGTAACCACCACCAAGGTACATGTTGTAAGCACCATAAGCTTTGCCGACGAAAGCAACCTCGGCCAACCAAGGACGAGCACAACCGTTGGGGCAGCCAGTCATACGCATGACGATAGAGTCCTGGCGAAGACCGTTCTCCTCAAGGCATGACTCAAGCTTGGAAATGAGCACGGGCAGGTATCGCTCAGACTCGGCCATGGCAAGGCCACAAGTTGGGAAAGCGACACAGGCAGAAGAGCTGAGACGAAGAGCTGAAAATTGTATGTTGTCGAGCTTGTACTTCTTCATGAGTTGCTTGACATCGTCAAGATCCTCATCAGCGACATTGCTGAGGATGAGATGCTGGTTACCAGTGAGGCGGAACTCAGACTGGCCCTTGAGAGACTTGGCAATCTCACGCAGACCAGTCTTCATCTGGAATTCAGGGGTATCCTCAATACGGCCGTTCTCGATGAAGAACGTGAAGTGGTTGAGGCCGTGCTCATCCTTCTGCCAGCCAAAGGTATCAACGTTGCTCTTGAACTCGAAAGGTCGCTCATTCTCAAACTTCTTGCCCCAGAGCTCCTCAACCTTGCTGCGGAAGACAGGCACAGTCATGTCGTCAATGGTGTATTTGAGACGAGCGTGCTTTCGGTTCTTGCGATCACCGTTGTCACGTTGGACGAGCATGATCTTCTCGCAGACGATGTGCACATCCTCGGTCTTACAGAAGCCGAACATGCGACCGGTCTGGGGATATGTCTTCTTGTTGTTGTGGGTAGCACCCATACCACCACCAGCAAGAACGTTGAAACCGGCAAGGTTACCATCCTCTCCCTTGATAGCAATCAGACCAATATCGTGAGCATACACATCAGTGTCGTTATGGGGGGGGATCGCAATGGTAATCTTGAACTTTCGAGGCAGATAAGTAGGGCCATAGAGAGGTTCGAAGTCCTGGATAGCATCACCAGCAACCTGTGTCTTCTTGTTGTCATCATCAGTCAACCAAATCTCGTGGTAGGCAGTGGTTGATGGCAAGAGGTGGTCGCTGATAAGCTGAGAGCAGGCAAAGACTTGACGGTGGTATTTAGATTGGGTAGGGAGCGAACTGCACATGACGTTTCGGTTCACATCACCACATGCAGCAATGGTGGTCATGAGGGCTCGATTGATAGCTTGCATAGCAGGCTTTAGCTTGCTCTTGACAACACCGTGGAACTGGAAGGTTTGTCTGGTGGTGAGCTTCATGGTCTCATTACCAAGCTCATTGGCAATGTCGTCCATCTGAACCCACTGCTTAGGAGTGGAGATACCACCAGGAAGACGGCATCGAATCATGAAAGAGTAGGCTGGCTCAAGACCTTGAGCCTTTCGTTCATCTCTGATATCACGATCGTCCTGCATGTATGTTCCGTGGAACTTGGTGAGCTGCTGGTCGGAGGCCGAGATAGCAAGAGTTGTGGGGTCGTTTAGACCCTCAACAATGGTACCACGGAGGTAGTTGGAGGCCAGCTTGATGTCCTCGTTGGTGATAGGCGGGGGCTCATCGGGAAGGCCATCGACCTTATCGACACCGAGGGCGGTCCAGAGCTTGGGTTCCCACTCCTGGTAACCGGTCTGGAAGCTATCGGGGTCCTGATCATCACCGAGGCCGATATTGATCAGATGCTTACCACCAAGGTTGGTCAAAACACGGTCAAGATCCTTGGCAGGCTTGTTGTAGTAGATCTTGTCCTCCTTTCGAGGCCAGTAGTGGCTGTCGCCGAGACCGAAGATGGAGTAATTGACGGCAGCGAGGTCGAGACCAGTGTTGTCCTTAATGGCGTCCCAGAAAGGCAGACCATTTTGGGGGAACTCACCCTGACCAGCGGTGGAAGTGATGAAAACAATATTCTCCTCAGTCGGAAGATCCTCGACTGGGTAGTCCTCCATAGCCAGAACAGTAGTTTTCAAGCCGCGAGCACGACCTCGGCTAGCCAAACGCTTGGCCAGAGTAGTAGCATTGCCGTTGTCAGAAGCATATAGAATGGTGAGAGGGGCGCCCAAAAGACCTTCCAGAAGCTGGTTGTACGCATCCTTAGCCTTCCTCTTTTGTTGAGCTCGCACCTCACTTCCGAAGTCCTTGACAAGAGCAGCGGCAAACTTAGGCTCCTTGGCAGCCAGCTGAGTGAGCTGGTTGTCACGGGCAAGGAACTTCTTGAGCTCTTGCTTGATCAGCTCAGAGTCGAGAGAGAAGTTGGGTTCGCCCTTCTTCTCGTTGTCGGGGTTCCATCGATACAGAGGCCAGTAACCAGTGTCAACGGCCTTCTTGGTCTCCTGGAGAACAGTGAGAGGAGAGTCAGTCTCACCGAAGTATGGGAGGTAAGCAAGAACGACAGAAGGACCCTCGAACTTGTCAGCCTCAAGAAGGGCCTGGAGAACCTGGGTGTACGAGCTGTAGACAGCAGTAGAAGCAACGTAGACGTTACCAAAGTTCATGGCGTATAGACCAATGTCCTTCTTGCGGCGGTTGGCATCAGCAACAGCCCTCTCAGAATAAGGAGTAGAGTCGATGATGAGCATGTTAACATTCTCGCCAGAGGCAAGGACGTGGTGAACACCAGAGTTGCCAAGATCGTAGGACCAGGCATCAGACCCAGTCAGCCAGAGGGACTCCTTTCGGAAAAGACCCTTGGCGGAGAGGAGCTCAGCAGCCAGCGAAGAGCCATCGGTCTCAAGTCTAGCAATGACATCGTCGGCAATCTCAGTGGACTTGGTGGCATCATCAGCGTTCATAGCCCATCGTGCTAACCAGCTCTTAGGAGCATCGGTAGTGAAGCTACCATTGGTAGCAGCATCCTTAACTTGAGAAACGAACTGGCCACGACGTTGCTTGCGAGCCAGGAGGGAACCGAAGCCAAACTCAGGGCTAGCAGAAACGTTAGGAGAAAGGCCAGTGGTAGAAGACTTGATAGCATTGGCAATGTAAGCTCTCTTGCCAAAGAGTTGATCAAGAATCTTGGTGTAGGCGGTCTCGAGCTGAGGAGTCTGGAGGTCATAACCAGTGGGCTCCTTCCAAGCCTCCTTCTTGCCGACCTCGAGGTTTTGGATAGGCTTCTCGGCCGTGAGGTTCTGCAGAACACCACGCAGGGCCTGAACAACGACATCGGGGGCAATGTAGCCAAGCTGGTGGCCAACAATAGCCTCAACGCCACCAGGGCCGCTTTTCACGGAGGTCAAGGCGTCAATGAGGAGAGGACCCCACTTGGTAGTCTTGCGGTGTATTTGCTCCAACACCGCGATTCGCTTGACCGACCGAGGAATGGCCTCAACAAGTCTAGAGCCGATCCAAGGTCGGTAGAGGCGGGGAGTAAGGATGGCAGTGTTGGCGAAGATCTCCTCAGGGCGGGCCTCGTCGATGGCTTGAGCGAAAGCACCGGCATCAGAACCGAAGATGAAGAGGCAGTTCTCAGCATCAGGAGGGCCAGAATACTCGAAGGCGCTGTACTCCCGGCCAACTGATGCCTTGAGCTGAGCCCAGATGCGTCCAGCGGACTTGTATATATCCTCGGATGTAACCTGAGGGGGGGCAGTCTCGACAGTGGTGGCGACTGATGAAGGAGCAACAGGAGTGCTGGCCTCGCTATCTTGGCTGGACTTGACCGATGTTCCAGCTGAGGGAGCCTTGGAGGCGTTCGCGCTAGGGGGTACAGTGAGGTTTCCGCTCGCGGCGGTGCCATTCACTGCTGGCGCATCGTGGTCTGAAGAGACGGCAATGTGGCCATCGTCCGCGTAGATGCCGGTCTGTGAAGGGGGAGCAGAGCCAGCCTGGAATCGGCGAACGCTCTCGATATCGAGAACATCGCGAACAACGGCGGCATCCTCGATAGCAATAGACTTGTCCTTTGACGATGTGGAAGGAGCAAAGAAGTGGACGACACCCTTACCAGTTCGGACAGCAAGGGCGTGAGCAGTCAGAGCCAAATCCTGGGCCTCCTGAAGGGTCTCAGACTGAACAAATGTGAATCCCGAGTTACGAACGGCGGTGATGACCGAGTAGTCGGGGAACGTCCGGGGCTGAAGAGAGACGTGGAGGACCACAGGGTAGTTGGCCAATTTGTATAGATGTGAGACGGAGGGGAGCAGGATGTTGGATGTGGTAGTGACTGAGACGAGCTTGCCAGCTCGGATGGGTGTGTATACTGAGAGAAGAGGATCGGTGTTGTGTCGTACAGGGATGATCTGGTTTGACGGTCAGCTATATTCAATTACGTGGTACAGCATCGCAATGGCTCGATTAGCGAACTCTATGCATAAACCATCCGATTCATATTCCTTTTCATAGGTTTATGAGTAGCAGTGGCTTATAGAGTCCTCCAAAGAGATCGGAGATTTTTCGGAGACCATTTAGGAGGGGTAAATGGCCCTTGGGCAGACTAACCTCAGGAACTGTATCAGCACTCTGAGCGACCAAGCTGCTGTCCTTGCGGCTGGCGTATCGGTTCAGGTGAGAGGAGAATTCGGAGTCGGTGCCAATGGCGGGCTGGACAGAAACAACGACATCGCTGGAGAGGTAGGCAATTCGAGCCACTACGAAAAGCGCATTAGCAATCAATTTGTCTTGCGGCTAGATTGGTTGAGATTGAGAACTTCATGTTCACTCTCTGATCTGCAGACGTTCCATATACGCGGGTAAAGCTCAATTGCCTCCAGTGTGGCAGGTTATCTCCAACTCAGGCAGCATCCCAGTACCGCCTCCAACGTCTGTCATAAAGAAAAACTCACCGGCCTCCTCAGGAGTCTTGATCTGGTGCTGTGTAGCAGCGTCCATTGTGTCGCTTTCCGTCGTCGTCGTCTTCGGCTCGTCGGGTATTATGATCGAAATGTCTTTTAAACAGACAGAGCAGACAAAGCTGCTTGCGCTTCACTCGAATAAGGGAGAGTGATGTATAAGAGGAAGATGGAGGAGGGAGATGGAGAGAAAGGAAAGAAATCTCAATGACGGACTCGCCCAACAATGCAAGGCCCGAGGATCGTGAGTGGTTTTCTTCCTTTTCTATAGAATTAGAAAAAGGTTTCTTCCCTCTGCTCAACGCTCAAAGGAAAGAGAAGAAGTTTGTAAACTGGAGCGAGCAGAGACACGCCCTTTTGCCTTAACTTTAGAGACGCCCCTCGTTCCGTCTGGTCTTGTCTTTTGGGTCCGGTCCCTCGGCTGTGCTTTTGCTCATTCGCACGTCTTATTTTTTCTTTTCCATTCGCCGATTTTTTCCCCGCGCCATTAATTTAGTTAGAAAAACAGCTGCAAATTCCATCCAGACGCCGCTCAATGGCCACAAGATTGGCTTGTATGAATCCTCGCCCTCGATTGCGTGATCGATTAGCGGGATGCTATGCCCCGGACGGCGGGGCTCACTGCGTCCTGTCGACAGTTTGGGGGTGCTCTCTCAGGGTCGCGCCTTCCGCTGGAACAAGGGCCAGTGCACGACTCCGCGCCCACCGATAGCGAATGAGGAGCTTTGGATTTGCTTCGAGCTGATATTCAATTGGCCTGTTCTGCCTTAAGTAACGTAATCAACCAATAAAGCTCCCCGCGCGAACACCGGCATTGGGCAGGAGATACGTACAGGGATACATGGCAAGTTGGACCCACCCCGAGTTCCTGCTGAGGGATGCTGTTGGGCCACCGACGGTCCGCGCAAGAATTACCAAAATGATGAGAGAGTCTATCGTTGCGAAGAATTGCATGACCACCCCAGAAACGAAAAATCACTTGCGAATTACAGGGATCGCTCCGACTACCGGCCGGTGTCCGTATGTTTCTCTTTTCTCCCAATGACATTGGACCCTTAAGGTTCATGACCCTTCCTTCGATTTCATCATTCATATCTGAGACGAAGGCAATTGGTAATCCTGTCGGCTATGTTCACTATCTCACGATGTCTGAGGTCATGCATCGGAAAGACGAGAGTCATCAAAGAAGCACAGACATTAACCGTTCATATCGGAAGATACCCTCTCGCTGCCTCCGTAGGCGGGAGTGTCCGAGCACGGAGGCTATTTATTTTATACCTACTGAGGCTTACTGATTGATTAACTGCTCGAATATCATTGGCTAGTCTCTCCAATAACGATATCGAGATGAAACTAAACAATACCAATTTGTGAAGTGACATATCTTAGTATTCAATTTCATTGTCTAACCAAAAGGTGTATTAGCTGCTAAGCTGTGTAGCAAGTATTATCATTATTCCAATATTTTGTACTCAATGCACCCAATTCAAAACCCAGAACTCTAGCATACAAGAGAAGAGCCTTGCGCTCGTCGATCCATGATGACCCAGTGTGCAATGACGAGATAATATCATGTGCCTCTCACGTCTTTCAGCATTGAGCCGGGATCGTCCTATCACGCAATCCGCTCTCAACATCTTGTGTCGGCTCATCCGCGCTGACAGCCCGCAGCGGCCGTTCAGAGGATCCACAACATGCCGCGATTTCGCCGCATATGCCGCACTTCCTCCGTGCCGGCCGAGTCATCGGCATACTTTCCGTGTTGGACTGGACTGGACTTCATGCTTGTTTCCCCTTGAATCTTCAAGATGCCACATTCTTCCTAAACAAACTCCGTCTATCGTGTTGGTCGATTAGCCATGAACATGCGAATTGCTGAACCTGAAACACCGGTCGTATGTTGCACCACGAAATGCAAAAAGAGAACATCCTCTCCCTCCCGGCCTGTCCGCTTATTATTCATCTCTGACTTCTAGCCCTGAGAATAATTCATCAGAGTCGCCCAGTGATTCGCGGTATATTCCGAATGAAACGGTTTTAAACTTCGCCAGAGAGCGTGCCCGCTGAGATGGGCTTGTTGGGTCCTCCCAGATTGGGAGCCCATTCATCAGACTCCCGGGTGTCAAGCCAGTAAGCTCTGCCACATGATACCATCAAACGGCCCAGGCGTCCCCGGCGGCCCTCACCGTCAGGAAGATCCTCAGCGAAAGGACCTTCTTGGTCATCAACGCCAGGGCCTTCTAGAATCATCAGTTGCATATACTTTTGCAACACCTGCTGCGCATACGCCATGACGATGAAACTGAAATACACGCGGATCAACGTCGCGCCAACAATCAGCAACATGCTGGCAGCCGTTTCCTGAGGAACGACTTTTCCATGCATTGCAGCCTCCTTGCGCAGGCCTTGCATACCCTCAGCCACAAAGTTAGGGAGATCCGTCTTCTTGGATTCGGTTGTCTCGCTCAGTTGAGTAGAGAAGTACCAGTCCAGGCCGAAGGCTGCGGTGTATGCTGCATTGATAACGGTATCGATGATGTAAAGCCATGCGAGCGCCAAACATTCAAAGGGGCTTTGTCGCCGAACGTGAGGAATAAGTATTGCCAGTCCTACGAGAACCGCAATAGAGTAGACGTATGTTGAGAGCTGGAGGAGAGATAGCTGATATCCAGTAAGAATGGCCAGGAGTCCGTAAACGCCAGTGATCTTGTTGAAGACGAGAGCCAGAGCGATGAGTTCGACGCCGGTCTGGAGGCTGGTGATGCCGAATAGGCTCTGCAAACACTTCAGTCAGCATTTGTTGACCTCATCGCCGTCCTTGTGAGACGATATCAGGATCGAGTCGCGTGCTCCTCCTTACCTTAGGCCGGGGTACCCGGAGGGATCGAGTAAACCGAGACATGGCGGCGCGTTCTCTTGGAAATATGATGTTTCCTTCCGGGACCTTCGAACTCAATGATCTATTCTTCGTCGTTTGTTGATATCGAGACTGAATAAGGAACGCGCAGGAGAAAACGAAATTACAGGGACAAATGAATGATGCAACCAGGGTATGCTTCAAGAACTTGCGCCCGAGACTGCCGGTGTAATCTTAAATCACGTGGTAACCGACAAAGCTGGGCTGAGTTAGAAACATGTCAGCCAATCATAATGCTGACTGATCATCTTAAATCTTTTTGAGTTTTACATAGTAGGTGGTGACAGCAAGCCATCACGTCACTTGCTGCAACCCCAAATCCCAAATCCGCCCCAAACCCGCCAAAGCTGTACATAGACAATATTTCTGCGCTTGTGCTTGCCTCTTCTAGGTGAAGTGCGGTAGGTTTAGAAAAACCCAATTGGGTCTCTTGATCACCCTCAGATATTCATTTCGCTGGCCCGCTAAATCACAGCTCTTGATTGGCAAGACACGACAGAACATCTTCCTGATCTGACTTCCATCGAGTTGAGGTGACTGGGAGGAGTTAATCACATGTGATCCTTCCCGACTGCCCATTCGTGCCCTGCTAGATACACTGACTTTCTATTTTGCCGTATTTTTCCAAGCTTGCTCATTGACTAACCTTGGCAAAAAGGGTCCATTTGTCTTCCTACATGAAGTGGCTTTCACACCTCTCCACCAGAAAGCCGCCGGCTCTGGTCGGAACTGCGTCTTTTCTTCCTACAAACTCTTTGATGAAACACTGTATTATCCAGAAATCGTCCATACTGTCCCCAGCTTCCACATATCATAGTTTCCACTCACCTACAACGTTTGCTCAAGGTGCAAGGTTCTTCTCAACTCAACTACCCTACACCTCTTCACGATATATCCCCACCACCCCTCGTCATCCGCACCGCGGGGTCCTGCACATCCCACCAACCCACATACGCAGCTATAAACAGACTCAAGGTCTCAGTCTCACTTACAGGTTCAATTCGAGAGCCATGTCTTCAGCAGCAAACCTAGTCGAATCGGCCAAGAAATTGGCCGCCTACCAGGCAGTCAATGACCACCTCGATGCTTCTTACAAGTTCGTCGGCATTGGTTCTGGCAGTACTGTTGTTTACGTTGTCGACGCCATTGTCAGCAAGGGCCCCGAGTTCTACAAAGGAATGACCTTTATTCCTACTGGAAGCCAGTCAAAGGGTCTCATTCGCGCTGCTGGTCTCAACCTTGTCAATCTTGATGAAAGACCTCTCGTGGATGGGCTTCCTGTTCCTCTTGATGTTGCTTTCGACGGCGCTGACGAGGTTGATGAGGATCTCAATCTTATCAAAGGTGGTGGTGCTTGTCTGTTCCAGGAGAAACTGGTGGCAATTGCTGCTAAGAAGTTCATTGCCGTCGCTGGTATGCACCGAGCGTTTTTGTTTCTGAAAAATTTGAAATAGACTGACAATCAACAGATTACCGAAAGCAATCTCCTAGATTATGTACCACCTGGAAGACCATTCCCATTGAGGTTCTTCCCCTATCCGCCCCTGATGTTTTGACCCGTCTTCGAGCAATGGGCTCACCCAACCCTGTTGTCCGTTCAGGCCTCCCTAGCAAAGCTGGAGAATGCGTAACAGACAACGGTATGTGGCTTATCGACGCCCCATTTTCTCCCTTACTTCTTCCCAAGGACATCAGGTCTGAAGGGGATAGTCGTGGAAAGGACGGTGCCTGGGAAGTAAATGCGCTCGCTGAAGAATTGGTTCGAACCCCTGGCATCGTTGAAATTGGACTGTTCCACGGCTTTAACGGCAGTGAAGCCGTGAAGCTGGGCAAGCAACTTCAAGCACAGAAGCCAATTGCTGCTTATTTCGGCCTTGCCAATGGCGAGGTGCAAGTACAAAATGCGGCTTAAACGGCTCAGAGTACAAACCGGGAACGGGGTATGGAAGATGCAACAGTTCTTGACGGATAATTGCCAAGCCCGATAAACAAAATGTGGAGAACACTCACAATGAAGTGAAGGGAACAGATTGTTCACCATTTAATACATGTTCTAAAGCGACATGGCTGATAAAAGTGTAACGAGATAGAAGCGAAATGATTGACCAGCACAAGCCAGTCGAATCAACATTAAAGTTTCTTATATAACAATCGTAGGCTCGTAGTCCTGGTTGTATTATACAAGCTCCTGCACTCAGATCCACACGCTATGCTTGATATCCTATTTTGTGTGCGAGGTAGCAGGCTTCTTTCGCATCTTGAGTACGGCTTGCGTTTTCCCAGGTACTCCTGTACTCCAGTCCCGAATCGGTGTTGGCGTATTTAGCATGCGCAGCCTTCTTGCGACTGCTGCGAGTTGTTCGTCTTGACATCAATCACTAAGCATCGTGTTAGTTACCTTCGGAATTGCCGGGCACAAATACTCACTCTGGTTCGAAGCTTGCGCCGCGGCATCGCTTCCCTCCATGCCAGGCAAGGCCTGCGCTATCCTCTTGAAGAGGTTCTTGACGTTGTGACCCAGCTTTGCGCTTGTCTCGACAAACATCAGGTTGTTCTTCTTTGCCTCCTCCTCCCCCTGCTGTGTGGTCACTTCCCGCTTGTCGTTCAAATCCGTCTTGTTTCCAACCAGCACAATGATAACATCATTACCTCGCTCGGCTCGTACGTCGTCGATCCACTTCTTGGTGTTTTGAAATGACTTAGCGTCTATAAGAAGAGCGGTGTTAGCACGACTCGTGCATAGCCACATTGAGGGCGAGGGGGTCACCGGGTAGTGGGGTCATCAGGGGCACATACTAGAGATGTCATAGACAACAACAGCTACGCTTGAATCGCGGATGTAAGAAGGAATCAAGCTTCGGAACCGCTCTTGTCCAGCAGTATCCCATAGCTGCAGTCGCACCGTCCGGTCCTCGAGGTACATGGTCTAAGTGGGCAGATGTTAGTGTGGCCTAGGAGTCGGCTGTCACGGTCCTGACCTTGGAGAGGAAATCAATGCCAATTGTCGCCTGGTACATGTTGTCGAAAGAATCATACATGAATCGTGTGATTAAAGAGGTCTTTCCGACTGTTGTGATCATTATTAGTGATTTTGATCGGGACGGTTCCGCAGTCGGACATCGACATACCGCTCTGTTCTCCTAGAAACACCAACCTGAACATCTGTTAGCCGAATGATTTAAACATAAAGTCTCGATGTACACACTTGAACTTCTTCAAGGGGTTATTGTATGACCCGCCAGCTTGCGACATCTTTGCGGTTCTGTTGTCTCGTTCGGAGGCTTGTAAGGGACGGTGGATTTGACAGCTGTCAAGCTAATGGGTATGAGGCTGTTGGAAAGAATGCGATCTCGGTTTCTTCGAGGAATATATTCTTTTTCTTGGCGACGCAAGAAAAGACAAAATAACAGAATGATGCGACCTCAGAGTGGCAATTTGTATCGTAGGGATAAAAGGCTAATTACCAGCTGGAATCTGGAGAAAGGAGCGTCTAGATCCTGGATTTGGCAGGAGCATATGACATGGAGGCCACTGAACGAATCCGAGGAAGGTGCACGTGCCGATAAGAGCATATCTCTCGCCGTCTATTACGATTACGGAGTCCCCATCAAGTCAAGCGCTTGATTACTTTGCTTCTGTAATTTATATGGAGGTAGCGGGTCGAGACTCCCGGCTCCACTAAAAAATTAAGAAATCGGTCCCCCACCACTTTTATCGACAAGCAGCATTTTCGTTCTTCATTATCGACAACGCGATATCCTTTTCAAGAGAGGTCTCGCAAATATGCCAGTGTTACAATCCAAGAACGCCACGGGGGGTGATGCCCCCAAACAATTCAACCAGCCTTCGCGAAAAGGAAAGAAGGCGTGGAGGAAAAATGTTGATGTTACCGAGGTGCAGAAGGGTCTTGAAGAATTGAACAAGGAGATTATCGCCGGGTGAGCTAAACTCTAAGCACTTCTTTCTCGCTCTGCTAATATCTCTGTAGTGGTGTTATCAAGGAAAAGTCCTCTGAAGACTTGTTCGCTCTCGATACCAAGGGCGATGCCGGTCTCACCAAAAAGTTCAACAAGCACATCAAGAAGGGCCTCAAGGCTGACGAGATCATCAATGCCCGTTCTCCCGTGCCCGCCGTTTCCATGCGCAAGCGACCGGGCGATAAGACAACAAACGGGATTCTTCCTGTGAAGCGCCAAAGGACTGATTGGGTGTCACACAAGGAGCTCGCACGACTAAAGCGAGTGGCCGATGGAGAACATCAGAACACTGTCCAAGTACAAGATGCCACCTATGATATCTGGGACATGCCTGTAGAGCCAAAGGCGAAGGATCCTGAAGACTTCTTGGAAGAGGAGGTCAAGCCTAAGGCTCCAAAGTCGATGAAGAAGGAGCCCCTTTCTTTGTTGGAGAGTGGCAAGCAAGTGCCTGCTGTCCTCAAGCCCACGGGAGGATACAGCTATAATCCTGATTTCAACGAGTACACACAACGTCTGGAGGAGGAGAGCGAGAAGGCTCTCGAAGCTGAGCGCAAACGTCTAGAGGTAGAGGAACAGGAGCGCATTAAGCAGGAGGCTGCAGCCCGATCAGCAGCTGAGGCAGAGGCCGCAGAGGCTCGTGCCAACCTTTCAGAGTGGGAGGAGGATTCCGAATGGGAAGGATTCCAGAGTGGTGCTGAAGATGATAAGCCATCTGCCAAGCGCCCACAGAGAAAGACCCAAGCTCAGCGCAATCGCATCAAGCGCCGCAAGGAAGAGGAGCGTGCCGCAAAACACAAGGCTGCCCTCAAGGCCCACCGCCGCCAAGCCCAGCGCATCCAGGAGATTGCCGAGGAGATTGAGGAGAGAGATCGCAACAAGGCACTTGTCTTGCAAAAAGACGACGAAACCGACCCTATTGACGAGCTTCGTGCCGAGAAATTGCGGCGCAAGCAGCTCGGCAAGTACAAGCTTCCCGAACGAGATCTTGAGCTTGTCCTTCCAGATGAGCTCGAGAGTTCGCTGCGACGTCTCAAGCCTGAGGGCAACCTGCTCCGGGACAGATACCGAAGCATGTTGGTGCGTGGCAAGGTAGAGAGCAGAAGACATATTGCTTTCCACAAGCAGGCCAAGCGCAAGTTTACGGAGAAGTGGACATACAAGGACTTCATGATATAATAGAAGATAGATGGGCGTCTAGGTGTTTTAGGGAGAAAATAATATTTCGACTTTTGCTGCGAAAAAAGGTCCCAAAGCGTAACTCACATAGTATAGCTACATCAAGCAAATTAGACTTGCGATTCTTGTACAACATCGCGTATATAAACGTGCTTTTTGCAAGTCCTGCTATGCCTCTATACTGAGCTCCAACGCCTCAAGGTCTAAAGAAAACGACAAATATTAAGCATTCATAAGAATAGTTTTAGAAACTCATTAAATCTGTTTATTGTCAGCGATGTTTGTGAAAATGGGAAGGGACACAAACCTCGTCCAAAAAGACCACGCTTCGTCCAGTCCATAGCCATCAATAGTCGTGTTCGCAGACTCACGCTCTGGGCAAAGTAGACAGAGCGCCAAGCGTAAACAGCCCAGAGACCACCAGCCAAGCTTCGACCCTCGCCAAGATCAAAGATGGCAGAGTTACCAACATAAGCGAGACTGCCTAGGTGCCTATACTCAAAGGCTTTGTAAACAGCAGCATCAACATCACCCTCGCGAATGTCGTTGGCGTTCAGGCCCTCATGCATGCGTGCCATCTTGTTGAACTTGCGAGCAAGATATTGCCCTTGCTGATGAGCGCGCTGAGCAGTAGCAGGCAAGGATGTGAGCTTGTTGTCGACTTGCTTTAGCAATTGTGTCAGCTCATCAAAGTCGAGTGTGCCGGATTTGTCCTTATCGAATTCGTTGAAAAGCTTGTCCACGCGCTTGAGATGGTTGATAGACTGGGGGAATCGTCTCTTGACATCCTCAGCAACACCTCGCCAGTCAGCGAAACTGAGCTGAAGTGTCTCAGGGTCCTTGCCACGCTTCCAGGCCAAGGATCGGAGGAAAGTGACGATGTGATCGGCAACGTTGTTCTGGACAGTAGAACAATCTCCGATGGCGTATGCATCGCCCAGGGGTGAGCCGTTGAGACGAAGGTGGGTATCAGTCTCCAGGGCATGTCGGTTTGTCTGAGACTTGCCCAGCTTAGCAGCCAGTGTTTGACAGAACTGGGTTTGCGAAACACCAGTCGACCAAAGGCAGAAGCCAATAGGCAGCTCCTTGGTGATCGTTGTGCCATCTTCTTGTTTCTGTGTGAAGATGATCTTATCAGGGAGAACCTCCTTGACACGAGAATTGGTGAGGACGTCAACTTGGTCGCGAGCAAAGCGTTCCTCAGCATATCGTGAAACAGTCTCATCATATGTGTTCAGAATGTGCCCACGGCTTTGGATAAGATGGACTGAGATCTCATTACGTAGAAGTCGGGGGAAGTGTCTTGTCAAATCCTCGTTGAGAAGGTCAAAAAGCTCAGCAGCGAACTCGACACCTGTAGGGCCACCACCACTGACACAGAAGGAAAGCAGACGCTTTCGTTCCTCGTCCGGGCATGTAGGCAAGTTGGCCAACTCGAAGTTTTGTATGACTTGGTTTCGAATCATGCGTGCATCATTGATATCCTTAAGGAAGTAGGCATTTTCCAGACCCTTGACACCGTGAGGGTTGGTTGTTGAACCGACAGCAACGACAAGCTTATCGTATGGCACATAGAATCTGATATCTTTGCCGTTTGCGTCAACTTGCGACACTTCCACCATTTTGTGCGAAAAGTCGATATCCTCAGCCTTGGCTCGAATGAAGTGACCGTTAACCCGGCTCAGAATTCGTCGAATAGGCTCAACAAGAGATCGCAACTCGAGAGTACCTACTGTAGCTGAGGGAAGCATAGGGGTGAAGAGGAAGTAATTGGTTGGCGAAATAACAGTAACATGGTAATCGTCTGGGTTCAACTCTTTGAGGAGCGCAACACCTCCCCATCCGCCACCGAGAATCACCAGTCGTGGCTTGTCTTTGAGGCGACGCTTCTCCTCTGAGTCGTCATCGTCAATGAATACCTCGGCGATTGGCAGGTTCTTTTCACCACCACTGCGAGGCTGAAGGGCAATCTTTGAGACATCGATATCGCTCTGAGTGGGGTGCTCGAAATATGTGCTGGCATCGTAGATGAAGAAGCCAACAATACCAACGCCGACAACTGATATTGAAATGCCAACCCAAGCCGCTAGGCGGTAGCAAAAATTAACGACTCTAGACTTTCCTTGGGGAAGTGGTTTCCCTGATAGAGCGCGCACGAAGAACTGGGAGGGTAGTTGGCGGGTGGTTCGGCTAGCTGCTGGAGAGCCCTTTGTGATTGATGGTGAAGCGCCTGTGAGCTTGACGAAGCTTCGCGATTGCAACGAGTACAGTGGGCGAGGAGCGAGAGATGTTTTGAAGCATCGAGAGCTGGTGATGGCCCTGTTTTGCCCGGCGCGAGCCAGTCGCGCAGCCATCATGGAAGAGACGGGCATTATTTTGCGAAATTGGTGTGAGTTCGACGTCAATGATAAGCCAACAAGGTCAACGAAAACGTTTAATGCTTTCTAGATCATGACGCGAGCAGAAGGAGCACAAAATGTTAGTGAGAGAACACCCAATGGATGATGCAAGAAGAAAACAAGATTGAAGCAGAGAAAAACGAGTCTTCTAGTTTCGATTGTATTGTGTAATGTATACTTCTAAAAAAGGATCTTCCCGTTTACGGAGCTCAATCAGGGATGAACTGGGCTGCAAGACGGGACATGCGGTTGCAGCTGAGACTTCCAGAGGTGGTACCTATAGTACAGTACAGCTACGTCATTACCAGAGCTCCCCTTCATCACCACCAATTTCTTGGCGATCCATGACAACCGAAGATCGGCGACTCCACTACCGTACAGCATATCGCACTTCAAACCTCAATATCTCATTTTCCATCGTCATTGAATCATAGGCCACACATAGACAAACCCACGTATTCATTTGAAGCCATATCGACCTCTCGGATACGCCGGCCGCCATGCCATGACTCTGGCTGGTTTGCGTCAAATATCACACAGTGGCTCCTCTTTTTCCAAGTATCCTGTTGGTTTCGGACGTCCCGTTTCGTGGATCCTAGTCGTGGATCAGTTACGTTACAGATGCTGATGAGATGCCAATTGTGGTGGATCTCAAGACTGTGAAGTGCTGACACAGCAACCAAACGCAGCGCTGTTCGTATATTTGCTGCTTCCTTTACGAACATGATTTCCGGATATTCCGATAACCCTTATCGCCAATCTTGATTTGACCACCCCTATCACTGTGTTGTTTCCAAGCTTCCGCCATCATATATTATGATAGACGTATACTATATATAAGAGCGGTCCTTCAGCAGCGGAAATACCTCTTCTCGACCCATCGTTCTTGTTGGTAGTCGAGCATGTTACAAACCACGACTGTAATCTCTGGGAAAACGGATGTCAATCTGTGAAGTCCAACCTTGCCGGCCGAGTATGTTGCTAGAACAATACGATCCTGTTTCACGCCGTGATCGACCAGGACTTGCACCGCCATCAACGCTGCTCCTCCAGTAGCCATCTGGGTGTCCAGAAGCAGGACACTTTCTTGGTCTGCAATATCGTCAGGTAGTCGCAAGTAATGAAGTTCCGGCTCTCCCGTGGAATAGTCGGATTGGATAAGAAGACGGCCCGTTCGGCAATCGGGAATGGTCTTTCGAAGCGCCGGCTCAAACGCCGATCCTCCCCGGAGTACAATAACGGCGCAGACCTCACCTGTTGATACAAGACCCTTGTATTCGTATCCTTGGGGTGTTACAATATTCTTGGCCTCGAAATGGGCATTGTTGAGGGCCCTATGAAGTATTAGCGAACAAACAATCTTTTATACTGCCAGCCCTCTCAGTCTCTTACTGTTCAATAATCAGACTCGCGAGCCTGTCAAAGTAGAAGATGAAATCCTCAGGATCTGTGTCAATATCTTGAAGGATGGTGTTCATGAATTTGAGCTGCCGTGTATCATCCAAGACCACAACCCGTTCAGAAAGCGGCGAATCCTTACTTGCTGCTTCCAGACGGGACAGTGCCTCTCGGTGATGTCTTGATTTCTCGAACAGCTTCTTCTCCACAAACTGAACCATCATTTCTATGAAAATGAGCGTTTGGGTCGGCATCGTAAGGTCTTAAGACTACTCACCAAGAGCAACTCTGTTCTCGATCCCTCGCGGCACGATCAAATCCGCAACCTTTCGTTGGGGCTCGACGAACTTGAAGTTGTCAGTTAGCTTTCGACAGAAATCCTCTGTTTCTAATATGGCAGACTTACCTTCTCAAAGTTTGGCTTAACAAATCCAAACCACTGCTTGATGATACCCTCGATATCTCGCCCACGCTCTCGCACATCACGGACAACTATACCAGCCTGGTCAGAAATCCTTCCATAGGTCTTCATAACGTCAAGACTTACGTCTTCGTGACAGGCAAGTATCTGCATCTGCCTCACAATAGATCTAAGTCCAGTGTTAGAATCGAATTATGCGCTTCATTAGGACATCGGTTTCAACATACACCCATATCAAGCAGTTCGAGCACTCGGGGGTCATAAAGCGCAAAAATACCCTCCAAGACAAGCACATGAGGCGAGTAGATGGATGTTGTACGGTCCAATCGAGAATGCTTGGCGAATGAATAAACAGGAATTTCAGCCCGTTTTCTATCAGTATGGTGAGACGTCAGTGAGGTGTAAATCCCAAAGTCATCGTCAATGACACATACCCAGCCTTAAGATCCCGTAGCTTATCGACCAGAACATCGAAATCGATGGCCTATTAGAATAGCATCAGTTATTATTCTGCCAGTTGATACTATGTCACAGGAAGCATACGTCAGGCGAGTCGAAGTCATATTCGTTGGCGAAGGCCAGTTTAGACTGCTCAGGTGTCAAGGTCTTATAAAAAGAGTCCTGTTATATATGAGCTTATGTTCGAAGCATAATTTCAGGGATTCATGCCATTGACAAAATAACGACCCAGGGTAGGTTCAACTTCTTGACGATAGCCTGGGACAAGGTCGATTTGCCTGAACCTGAGCTGCCCGCGACGCCGATAATGCTGACATCGGCCCAAGGAGGTGAATAGTAAGCTCGCTTCTGAACCGTGACATGACTCTCGAGCCCGCCATTGACCTCTAGCATTGGAGAGGCGGACATTGCGGTGGGCTAGTTCTCGATGAGGTCACTGTCACTGGCGATTTGGGGCGAATAGGACGAGGATTGTATGAACGAAAGGCGAGAATATTTGGTAGCTGGAGAACTCAAACTTCCCTCTCCGAAAACTAGCCCTGCAATGTCCACGAGCTGTACGAGTATGGTGCCGCCTTCAAAGTTTCGACTGGAGGGTTTGGCTTGCCCGTTGTTGGTGGAGCAGTGAGCACGGTCCTGTCGTGTGTGTGATCCACAGAGGGCCAAGAAGAAGCGGGACAGCAGTGAGAGCTTCAGTGAAGAGATGAGCTATTGCTAACAGTTGTAGCTATAGGTCAGAGGAAAAGTGAGAGTGACAGTAGATATATAGATACACTTTGGAGGTTGAGTTGGAAAGGAAAAGTGTAAGAAGATAAATCAGCTCAGCCACGGCCCTGCTCTTGTTTTGACAATCGATCTGACCTCGTCAAGGTTCTCCTCATACCGTGACTGTTGTCTGTATCTATCGAAAGACGGCGATGGCCGAAGGCGCATTGCATTCTCCGCTCGATCAAAAGAGATAAGCTACTGTAAATAAGCCTAGCCCTGTTCTACTGTAGGTATCACGCCTCTAGCTCGATCATGGTGACCTGTTGCATGTAATCTGTGGCTTGGCTCATGACATTGATCTCATGAGTTAGGGTACCATGACCATGATTGATGCTCAGATCAGAGCTCATTAGCTGTATGATACCCGTAGGACTATACCTGAAATATCGAATTGATACCTGAAATTGTCATTAGGGTCATATCATGAATGTCATTGCACAGCCCAGAGTCCAAATCGATTCATCGAGAGCAATGGCATAGCCGCGGCAGACAACGGAGCTCATTTTCAGGGACCTTGATTTGGTGGGGCTGTCGTTGATGGAGACCTGAGGCAGACAGGGCAGAGCTCAGTGGAGCTTTTCGCTGACATGATTGGTTCTCAAGCCCAGTTATGAGGCTACGGGCTTTGGACCCACGAACACGGCGCTACTTTTCCTCCAGCCCCCAATCATATTTTCTTCTCCTCCATCTTCTGTCAACTTCTTCTCTTTTTCCCTTTTCTTCTTTCTTCTCTACATCGTTCGGAGTAAACACAGAAAGTTTTTCTACGGGTAGCATACAGATCACGAGCCTGGATTGTGGCCTGCTCCTCGATGCGCTGAATCGCCTACTTCCGGCTATTGCTTCCATACCGTGCCGTCGATTAACCTTTCTCCATTCAAGCTTCGATTCGCAGCGATATTCGTGCTGGGATAATTAGACAAAATGGTGAGCTTTGTTGTCGACAAGCCGAGCTTCAGCCCAAGCTTTGTATAGCTGGGTGCTGACTCGAGAATCAGACGTCATCTGCTTCTACAGCTACTCCCGTCAAGCATGCCTTTGACCGGCGTGTTCACGACGTCAAGTCTCCCAAAAGGTACGATACTCTTCCCCTCCAGCCATGTCACCTACCTTGGTGAAGTGATGAACGCACTATCAATGGGAATCTCTCCTAGCATACAATGCGGAAGCACGATATCAATCTTCTTTTTCTGAACCCACCATTCAATACATCTCGTTGTTGCACACACTTTCATTTCAGCAGTTGCTAACGTCTTTGAAGCGATATCAACGCTCTAATACTGGACTATCTTACTATGGAAGGGTATCCGAATGCGGCAGCAAACTTTTCCAAGGAAGCCAATCTCGAACCTCACCAGGACACGCAGTACATTATAGCGAGGCAGGAAATCCAGAACTGCATCCACAGTGGTGATATTAAGACGGCGATAACGACACTCAATGAGTTTGATCCACAGGTATGCACTTCTAGTTCCTTGTACACATTTTTTATATGATTAGAACACGAGTTTTACATGCACCACTCATAGAGCCTTCGGGCCTTTGATGAGGAACAACCACTTTTTATGATTATCTTTCTTCTCACTTTTTAATTTCATAAATTTTGGAATGTATCGTCGCTAACTCGATATGAAGATTCTAGATGGAGACAAGGCACTGCATTTTACCTTGCTTCGACTTCAACTCATTGAACTCATTCGCGCTTGTAATGCGACTGGAGATATTCAACCAGCCCTCACTTTCGCTACTGAGGAACTGGGCCCCAAAGCACCCACGAATCCCAAGTTTCTGGAAGACTTGGAGAGGACCATGGCACTGCTCTTGATTCCATCTGACGCGCGCGAGCCCCAGTTAGCAGCGTTGCTAGAACCAGAATTGCGACGAGAAGTTGCAGACAGCGTAAATCGGGCCATCCTTGAAAGACAATCCCGAAGACGTGAAGCAGCTATTCGCCAGCTCGTCAGAATGCGTGTCTGGGCCGAAAATACTGCCCGAGATAAGCGTAAAAACTTGCCCGACCGACTGGATATTGGCTTGAACGGAGAAGAACCCGACAGCCCTAGACCTCACACCGGAAACGGCCATGACCCTATGATTACAACGTGACATTGATACCCGACCTGGAGGCATGTTCAAAGAGTAGTATTTTTGATTGTGTGGCGCTGTTCTTCGTCCAAGTAGCGCTTGGCGTTTGGGATAATATTGACATCCTTATGGTAAGGATTAAGACTAAGACAAAGGCTGGCTATCGGGCGTTCTGAAATGGCTGTCATAAATAGGCTGTAGACCTCGACGGCATCCTAGAGGCAAGGTTAATCATTCACTCATCATACATGATAGTTCACGCGTGACATTGCCTAAAAAGGGGTTCTTGTAGTTGAAAGTCACTGAACTTAAATGAACCTTGATAACATATTTACATGGAGCCGGGCTGTCCGAGCCATCTATTTCGTCCTGATATGCTTAAGCTTCCTGGCAGAGTACAGGAAGTTGTTGGCATAAGCCTTAGGTGCAAACTTGCGAGAGTTTGGCTCCTGAACAAAGTACTCGTACCCCTGCTTCTCAGCAAAGTGAATAGCATCCTCCTTGCTCGAGAAGTTAATGTGGGTGCCTTGCATAAAATCACCCGAAGATTGCCAACCGATCAAAGGGTTCTCCCATCGATGTCCCTTGGGAAGAATATCCCAATCCATTCGCCAGCGTCGAGTGCGCCAGTCGCCGGACTGAGTTGCAGGCTTAGCTTCCTGGTAGATGCTGTAGTGATTATTAGTTCCTGAAGCTTTCGAAGACATTCGAGTCATGTAGGTGGGTAGACGAACCGAACCGTTCGGGCTTGGAGCTCTATGGGAGCGCCTGAGATCACAGCAGCGGGAAGGATCTCTTCGCTGCCATTCTGGACGGATCGAGGGACAGGTGTGAAGGTGCTGGCATTAAGTCAGCACTGGTATTCCATCTTTCAAATTTTCAATCGCGTTTCGAGGAATCGTACGAGGTGGCTTTATCAGCCTCGATATTGTAGTCGGGCTCGCTGGTAACAGGGCCAGTGATGGTGCCGCTAGCCTGAGTGACGTTGCTCTGGAATCGTCGGGGTGCGGCGGAGAGGGCGACTCTGGGCGCCGCAGCGCTTCGCAGCATACGAGCCGCGCTCTGAGATCGGAGGGCGGCCATGGTGCAAGGCGGTAGCTTTCAATTGGCGATAAGAACGTGTCGTTTCTTAAGTGAGTGATGGTGGGCTGCGGCGATATTCTGAGGTTGAAGCAAGCTTGAACGGCGTGATCCTGATTGGGTGGAGCGGATCAGTTGTTTTGCCGAAGTCAACGAGTGCTTTTCGGCAAGAACCTGAACCTGGGCGGGACCATTCATCTCGACAGAACCTCAAACTCCAGCCCTTGCAATTGAGCGTCACGCAGACCCTCGACGGACCAATTCTCGAGATTCGAACCCCCCGAAATACCGACATCATGAGCTTCGTCACCCGCCGAGCGCTCTCGACGCTCATCCCCCCCAAGGTGAGAGAGAGCCCCTTCGGTTATGGGCGCAAACCCCCGGTGCTCCGATTGATTCCGTTACTAACACCAGATTTTCAAAAACAGGTCGCTTCTCCTAAGGTACGCAGAATACGATGAAGTTACTATCCTACGGAGCTTCGTTTTCGATTTCGACGAGTTTTGGATGGATGAGGACTTTTATGGACGATCGACAATGGAGGGAAATTTCGTCATGATGGAGATTCAGAAGGCTGACAGAACTCGATCCACCACAGGCCATTGGCGCTGCTCCTGATGCTATCCGCATGCAGCGTGTCGTCAGTTTCTACGAGAAGCTTCCCCGAGGTGCCGCCCCCGAGGTCAAGGCTAAGGGTCTCCTCGGCCGATACCAGGCCAAGCACTTCGGCAAGAACCCCACTGGCAAGCGTACGGACACCCTCTCTGAAGATTGGATTTGAAGATTGGATTCTGACAGTGACTGTGTCATAGCTATCATTCACCTGATTGTCTTCCTTGTCAGCATCGGTTACGTCCAGAACTACTACTTCCACCTTCGTAAGTATCCTCATCACAGGGTTGAAGGGGAGCTGTTTGCTAATGCTGGAATCATCTAGGCCACCACAAGAACAACGCCCACTAAGCAGCTTAAAATGGCATTTAGATACCTTAGATGGATCATTGTGTGAGAGGGAGCGGGGGTCGTGTACATATAAACTCCGGAAACTTCGCGGTCGAGCACGCGCCTTGGCTTCCCTGTGTATCTCTAACAAGCAAGTGATGTGACAATGCCATCACGTTTTTGGTTATGCGCTGTTCTTTGGCTCTACATAATGCTGTGCCTTCGGAGCGGAAGCTTTCTGTGTATCCCTATTTCTGACAGAATTGTAAGCTTTTTGGGTGGTACTGTATTCTCAAGCTCTTCTGCATTCTGCACAAAGAGGCCTACCGACATTTGGGTTGCTAAATGTTGCACGTCAAAATTACTCTTGGCTTTCCTTCGGGTTGATCAAGTCTACGCAAGCTGAGATACCGTACTCCGTAGTGTACACACTCATCACTTTCAACAGATCATGTTATGGTGTAGACTCAGCCGGTCATTGGAGTAAGCATAATCTAGTACAGACAAGGTACAGACGTATGCATACTGAGTTAATTAGGTGAATGAGTTGGTCTGGACAATAAAAAATATAACATGTTGAACTGCATTGTTTGCAGGATGTGAGGTGTCACCAAAGGAAGTCAATGAGACCTATCCGTAGTGTACGTACCAAAGCCTATTACACAGGATGCTTGCTCGCCTTATTAACCTACCTATTTTCAAGTAACAGCAAATGCTTCGTGACATTTAACGATATTAAATGACTCTCATGAACATTGCTATCGCGTTCCTTGCATCCAAAATTACCTAGATCAGATCAGATCCTTTCTGATCAGCTGCCTGGCCGGTAGAGTCATTCGGCTCTATGATGACAAGCCATTTGATGATACCCCTAAGCTCCAGGGCGTACCGGCCTTGTAGCTGGTAGCTTAGTAGCAGCTGGAATTGGTCCAGGCAGCCCTGCCACTGGCAGTCAGGGGCCGGGTACGGATGTCCAATCCCAGCCCCTTATCGTTTGGCCGCTAAGCCTAACCCAGCCTCCAGCATCACTTTCGGGTCACTGAAAACTGGCGTCTGTCTGTCTGGCCTTCCACATCACAAACACCAGTGCATCAGCCGCAGTTACTCCGGGTACATTGAAACCTCACCTTACACCTCGCAACTGACACGCCTTCCAGTTTGGTGACTTCTCCTCCTCATATCCCACCCCCGACTATTGGATCGAGCATCGTATCAAATACCTCGCAATCGGACGAACGAAGATCGCCTTTCTATACCCGTAACATCCTCTGATCTCCACTACCAATACTCTTGCCCTCCCCGCCCCGCGGTGTCGCAACTTATCCCGACTTCAAGATCCGACGTTTCGTCTGCCTCTAAACTCTAGTCCGACCAGAAATCGACGAGACTAGGCGGAGAAACTCATCAAGAGGGCTTCTTTTGCTTGTCCCCCGACCGGCGCATTCTTACCACGTATGATGGCAACAGAGGCTGTCGTTGATAAAGCTGCCGATGCCACTGCCTCTCATTCCCAGCCTGTACGTTTCATCTTCCCTGCCTTGCGAAAGTGAATTTCCAACCGGTTTGTTTTTGGCGAAATTGGCACACTGCGGCCCTTTTCGTTACCTGTTTGAACCTATAGCTTCAGTTAGCCGAGCTGCTGTAGCTAGCCTTACTAACAGACTTTCTCATGAAATTAGTCGCCCGACGCCGAAAATGTCGACCCCGTCCGCTCGAATTTGAATGGCAGTGCCGGCAACGATGACTATGAAAACAAGCACATTACAAGCGTCGAAGATCTACTCACCTCCGCCGATGCTAGTGCCAGTGGAGGTTCAGATACTGAGGTATCACGCGCAGATGCTTCAAAGGCGAAGGATGGAGAGAAAGTTCATGGCCGCGCAGGCTCCACAGTCAAGAAGCCTGCCTTCAAGGCTGTCTCGGTCAATAAAACATTCCTCGCAGCAAAGGCGACTGCCAACAGTGCTGCGACCAAGGCCGCCGAGAAACAACCTGCTGGTTCCAGTACGCCCCCGACGACATCGGCAACTTTATCCTCTTCAAGACCTCGCCTTATAGCAAAGACCGGTAGCAGCACTCGCGATTCATCGCCTCGATTCTCTGGTGGTGTGAATGGGGGGAAGCCCGGTAGTGCACCTGATGCAAATGCAGTTTGGAACAAAAACCGACGTACGTGCGATATCCTGAATCAGCCGACTCGATGAACTAACGAAACTGTAGCTGTGCCGCCGCCCGAACCCAAAAAGTTTACCGATGAGGAGCTCAAGAAGTATGGAATCCATATGGCCAGTCGTTTGAACGAAGATGATGCACAGGGGCAAAACAAATGGGCAGACATCGACGACGACGATGAAGACTGGGCCCCTGAAGCTATTACTTGGGGAGATGGCACGAAGACAACGCTCCCTCACCCAGACGAGCATCCACCACCGCCATCAGACAGTGGCTCTGTTGCGTCCAAGAGCAAACCCCTCGATAAACCACGGTCTCCAGCTCCACCTGTTGCTGTGAGTTCCCCCCTGACGAAGTCGAGTAATCTGGCCCAGGGCAAGGGTTTGATTTTGAAGAGTGGCTCCCAGGAAAAACCAACTCTTGTTGCCAAACCTCCAGCTCCCCCGGCACCTGTCAAGTCCCCGTGGGCGCCTCTGCCTCCGGTTGAGAAGGCTTCACCTATTCCAGAACAGGCCAGCATTGCTCGACCGCCACATAATAAGGGCATGACTCCGCCGCCCCCAAAAGAATTTGCGGCGGATGATTTTAATCGTTGGAGAGACAGTTCATCTCACGGAGGCCGGGAATTGTTTAACTCCCATTCTGGCCGCTACGAACCTGTACACGACAATCGACGTGGCTCGATGAGAATGGAACAGCATCCAAGGCAGCATCCTTCCCTACTACAGCGACCACCCCAACCAGATTATCCAGCTGAACCCTCGGGTGCTTTCCAGACCAATAGAGTTTCTCAGGAACCTCCTTTCGCTAGAAGACGAGGATCATCTAATGTTAGTGGCGGAAGTGGCTCATTTATGCAGCGTATGAATAAGGGAGGTGAAGTGCCCCTGCCCCCTCACGAATTACAGGAAGGCCGTAGACCGTCTTTCGTTGGTTCCATTGATGGCCTTGTCTCCCCCAATCTTTCAACCTCAGCGCATGGCCCACCGAGGGGCCAACATCAGTCTAGCTGGATGCCTCCTCGAGGTTCCCCAAATCCTGCCTTCGCGCAACCACACCACCCTACCC
>JABSSZ010000176.1:0-18204 GCA_013755755.1 Fusarium sp. NRRL 25184
TTTCCGAAGCCATTGGTGACTGTTCGGAAGTAATGGTTCGCGTGCGAAACGTTGAACGCTAAAGGAACAAGAAAAACGAGAGTCGAGGGAAAAAGCGAAGGTGAAGATCTTGTCTGCTTCTACAGGGGAAGAGGGTGGGGGGGAGTGGTAGAAGAAGAGGGATGTTGCCCAAGGTGAGAGAAGGCAGAGAATCAACCGTGGGAGAACAAAGTTATGAATACTTCCTACACACGGGCTTATCCGGCGATCTAGATGAAACCTTCACTGAGCCTCGAATCTCCTGTAAGCGTCAGACAATTATCTGACCCGGTCCAGACTACAACTGCAAACCACAATATTGGTTTTTTTGTTTTTTCAGCTGGTCCATTGTCCTCGTATCTTTTGTTGCACGTTTGTTGGGGGACCATGTCCAGCACGTAACACAAACCGCACATGCACCTTGCTGCAGAATCTAAGCCCAGCCCCCCTCTCGCCCGGGCCCGAGAAAGACTCCGTTTGAATCACGTCTAGCGAGCTGATGCCAAGTCATACCGATGAGAGGATACAGTACCCGCCACCGTGATAAGAAACAAACTCTATGTTACAGAAGTGAAGCTGACGACGGGGCCCATTGCGTTTGATGATTATGACAAGGCGTGGCCTCGATATCAGCGGCCAGTTGGTGGACGGGGGAACGAGAGAGTGGATAATATCCAGATGCTTTTACGAGCAAGGTCGCAGAAGCGTCATGTATCAGTGCGGCGTCTAATTAAACTAGGCTGCGATCTTTTTTCTCCGGCGCCACCCAAGACAAGACAAGCAAGAGAAATAAGTCTAATATTAGAAAATAAGCTTAGACATCGAGATATGGCCAAGACGAGAGGTCCAATGAGAGCAGTGATCAACTCTTGTAGATTGTAACGTATAAGCAGAGACACGTTTCAGGGCGAGATAGCAGAGAGGGTGATATGTTTAGGGAATAGCGTTATCCGCGGGCCGTGGTCCGGGAGGTAAAGAAGGCGGTTAATTCGAAGGATGAAAAAATCTTGATAACGTCCCGTCCCCTGTAACAATCTCTTGGCCCGGGCCAGGGTGCCAGGGTTTTAACGTTTTTTGCTACCAGGGTCCTGACAGTACTTCCATGGATGTGTTCTAGGGGCAGACGATCTAGCTTCCCCTTTGATGTCTAGCGGCATGCTCGACGGGGTAGCATCGCATGTAAAAAAACAAGTCTTCGCAAATGGACCACTTAGAATTTTGCGGAAGGTTCTCTTAGTCTGCCCGTTGAGGCTTGCGGCCCGCAGAGCCTTATTAACAAGTCTACGAATCATGACTGTCAGTAGCAAAATGTGGCGTTTTGGCGCCGCTGACATGACACAATGTTATCTCCTAGCGCGCACAAGCCTCTCGGAGAGATATCAACGTGCTAGTCTCAAAGGCGTGAGAACCTTTGGAGATGCCGTTATGTCTCAACAGATTTTCTTTTTCTTTGATTGCTCATGATTGCCACGTTGTACGTACGTGCATTTCAGCGCGGCTGGTATCAGGACGAGATGCATAATCAGCCCAGAAGAAATGAGCTTACTCTCTTGTTCCAGACCGAGGTGTAACGATCCCTGCATCGATTCGTCTTGGTACTCGTATTGTAGTAAACAGACCTCTATCAGAGTCTGAACAATGACAAAGAGAAAATAAAAGTTTCATGAGGCTCATTTAACTGAACAATTAAATCACCTCCCGTACTTCCCTGGTCCTTTTTCCCTTTCTAAACATTGGCGTACTCCACTTTTTGCACACACTGTAATGGAAGGCTCGAGGACTGCTACGACCGCTGAGGACTCGTCGTCTCAGCGGATTAATCCGTTTGCGACGCCTGGAGCAGAGTCTACTGAGAATCCGTTTGCGACACCGATTGCTGCAACGCCCATTGCAGAATCAGTTGCTTCGCGACGATTAACGCAGAGAAATGCATCTTCTTATGAGAGTGAGTACATTTATCACTTGTTGAATGTGTTTTTGTTGACGGTTTTTTAGTTACTGGACCGAGGCGGCGCTTCAAGAGTAGTCGTCTTCAAGGCGAGTTTGAGAAGCCTTGGTTGGAGGATAAGAAGAAGCAGTGGAATTGGGACAGCACCATTTTCTACACGTGCATTTTTATCGGTCTTGGTAAGTTCACCCATTCAAACAAGCCTTCAATCATTAACATATTTTCAGGAATTGGTGGTTTTCTCTGCTGGAAAGAGACCACCGGCGTCCCCAATCATGAAGTGAGTCTCCATTCACTGACACGATCCATTTACTGTGATCACCACTAACAATTGTAGTACTGCCTTGTCATGGACGATACCTTCCAGAACCTCAACAACTGGAATCATGAAGTGCAAATGAACGGCTTTGGGTATGTTCTCTCACCATTTTCTCAATTGCCTACTAACACTTTTAGAAACGGCGCCTTTGACTGGACAACCGACGATGAGGCAAACTCATACGTCGACGCTCAAGGCCTTCACATCGTCCCTACAATGACACTCGAAAGCACAGACATAACCCGCGACCAGCTCCTCAACGGCTTCACCGTCAACATGACCACCAACAGCAAAACCTGGGGAACATGCACCGCCAAAGACATCAAGAAGTCCAACGACCGCTGGCCCTGCGCAGCACGCAGCAACGCCACTCTAGGTCAAATCATCAACCCAGTTCGTTCCGCGCGTCTTAATACAAAGGGTAAAAAGACAATCAAGTACGGCCGCGTTGAAGTCACGGCGCGTATGCCAAAGGGTGATTGGATGTGGCCTGCCATCTGGATGATGCCGCAGGACGATGTTTATGGTGAGTGGCCCAAGTCAGGCGAGATTGACATTGCGGAGAGTAGAGGCAATGACGCGAGGAAGTATCCCATGGGGAATAATCTTGTGTCGTCGGCGCTGCATTGGGGTACGGCTACGGAGAATGATCGCTGGAGGAGAGCGTATGGTGAATGGGGAGGCAAGAGGACCATTTACTCTGAGGACTTTCACGTCTATGGTCTGGAGTGGAGTGAGAAGTATCTGTTTACTTGGCTCGATGGTCGTTTGAGAGTAAGTTCTCCGTTTACCTTGATGGATGATACTGACTTCTCGCAGCAAGTGCAATTCTTTGACTTCACCAAGAACAAGAATCTCTGGTCCTACGGCGAATTCGCGGGCGAGTCCATCAACGGCTCCATCCCCATTGATCCATGGAGCAGCACCGGTCGTAAAAACACTCCTTTCGACGAGTCCTTCTATCTGATCCTCAACGTCGCAGTCGGCGGTACCAACGGCTGGTTCCCGTAAGTCTTGTTCTCCATCTTCTCTACAACTCTGAGACCCAAAAAATCCACTTTTTGATCTCGCTCACGATACGTGCGGGGGAGAAACATGTCTCGGCTAACCCACTTTTGTTACAGCGATGCCATCGGTGATAAGCCCTGGGCTGACAGCAGCGAGACCCCTATGCGTGACTTTTGGAAGGCGAATGATACCTGGCTTCCAACCTGGGGACCCGTCAAGGATCGCGGTATGATTGTCAAGTCTGTCAGGATGTGGCAGGAGGGAGCGTGCTGAGTGGTTGCATCGTCGCCACGTGTGTTGTCATAATCTACGGAATAATATCTATAGTGCTATCTTTTCTTGCTTTGCGTTCGACCTATAATCTTACATCGAAGGGGGGGATCGTTTGGGTCTAAATTCTTACAGTTAGATATGAAATCGCGAATCGTCCGTTATCTATCACTTTTTCTCAATCTCAAACGTGTCTCTCTCGATCTCGGGGTCAGCATCGGATAGAGTTCCAGATACGCTCGTGCAGAGCGTTGCATCGGCCGGGCCCCTGAAATGCTGACTGCGTGCATTAGGCAGCGGATGAATAGCCCAATGGCATAATATGCGATAAACGAAAAGATTAACTATCATAAGCCACGCGGTAATGGCGTTCGGGTAATTCAAGCCACTGAAACGTATATGTGAACGGGCATATAGTTCATAGAGCAAAGCAATATTGATTCACAAGGCGAAAATCTCCGGTTTAGCGTCGGCTTTGGCGAGTGCACTGTCACAGGCGCTAACAATCACTAAAACCAGAAACAACCACTACAAGAAATGTCAAATGAAAATCTCCGCCAAGTGAAATTCGCCTCTGGTACTAAGCGCTGAAAAAAACTCTGATAACGCTGCATGCAGTTATCCTTCCCCTTGTCATTGCAGCAGAACTTTTGATTGCATTCTCGTGTTTACACTCTTGGAAATCTGTAGCCAAGAGGCCCAAGAGTCAATGGGGGGGTTACATTATTAGTCCTCGGTTGGTGGCCAACGTTGCATCGGCAAGCATCTTGGAGGGTCGCCAAGATAAAAGGTCCGGCAGGGGTTTCACCGCAAGCCACACCAGATCGAGGAGATTAGACAAGACACGCAACTCTCCACTATCAGCCGCAGAGATCGTTGGCCCTGACCCTGTCGATCAACGAGTCAGACTTTGTGGATGGGAAGCATGCGTTGCCAGCAAGGCAGCCTCTCCATTTATTGACCTCCGTTGGACGTTTTTGCCAAGTCTAGTTCGGCTTCTGCCAAGTCTGGCTCGGCAATCTAGACCCCGTGGGTGCAGACTGGCCTGATGTATCCAATATTCTAATCACAAGGCACGCTCTCCTGCGTCGACGCGCCCGTAGACGTGCATATTGCCTTTTCAGCTTCTGGTGCATGTACCCACCCGTTTATTCACTCTTTTCGCATGTGCTTCAGTCTTAGCAGTCAGCATCTTATTGTTCTTGGTCATTAACGAAGAAAGAAATGGTCTGACAGTAAGCTAATGAACACGAGATCTCTAGGCGGGTAAGATTTGAAGCGGAAAGTAAAGGGACGCGGGCAGGTGATATACCTGAGAATATTCCGCTATCGCCCAGCGGCCGTCCGAAGTGATATAACGTCAAGGTGCCGCAATCTCACTTGTGCATTGTTCTATGTTTCTGCATGGGAAACAATCCTTGGAAAAACCACATTCGTTCTTTTGTTACACTGTCTCTCGTTATACGCCACTTCATTGCCTTGTTTTTCTTGTTATCCACCATGTCACTCTTGCGTTTTGCTGCACTCGGTGCGGCGTTCCTTCACTTGTCCTCCTCCGCGAGTGTCATCGTCCGCAGGGATCTGACACCGCCCGAAACCCCCAGAGACGGCTGGACGTACCTGGGATGCTATGTCGACAGCGTCTCGAAGCGTGCGCTCGATGGGCCTGTGCACTATGACACTGAGGGTCTGACCGCTGAGACTTGCGTGGCCCATTGTGTTGGCCTGGGCTACGCGTTCGCTGGCATGGAGTATGCTCAGGAGTGCTGTAAGTAACTGTTTCTTGTGTAATTATCTATGAATAGTGATTGACTGTCTCAGTCTGCGGAAGCAAGAGGCCTACTACCAAAGCTCCTGAGGCCGATTGTAGCATGGCCTGCACTGGTGATGCTGATCAGCCTTGTGGAGCTGGTGATAGACTCACTGTCTTTGGCAAGTCTTCTGCCGGAGGTACCGCCGTGCCCTCCGGTGAACCATCAGCGACTGCTTCTGCCACTGGCACTGCAACAGCTACTACCGGCCCCGTCGCCACTGATCTTCCTGACGACTGGTCCTATGCCGGTTGCTACATTGACCCTCCCGGCCGTGCCCTTTCCCCATTCGGCACTTCCTCTTCCCAGACACCTCAGAAATGTATCGCCACCTGCATTGAGAGCGGCTTCAAGATCGCTGGTCTGGAGTACGCTGAGGAGTGTTACTGCGGTAACGCCCTCAACAATGCTGCCTCCAAGACCAAGGAATCGGACTGCAACATGGCCTGCAAGGGCGATGACAGCCAGATGTGCGGTGCCGGCAATCGTCTATCCCTCTACTCCAGCGGCGACTTTGAAGTGTACCCCATCCCCGTCGCTCAAGAAGATGACCTCCCTGGTGACTGGGAGTACAAGGGCTGTGTCTTTGACAACAACAACCCATATGTGCTCGAGTGGCTGTACGAAGACTCCGGCAGCTACGCCACCAGCAACATGACCGTCCCGACCTGTCTCAAGCGCTGCCAGAAGTTCGGCTACTCCGCTGGTGGCGTCGAGTACGGCCGCCAGTGCGTCTGCGGCGACCTGAAGGCAGTTGAGGCTAAAGGCGATATCTGGAAGGACGACAGCTTCTGCAGCATGGCCTGTCCCGGCAATCGCAACTACACGTGCGGCGCGGGCAATCACATCAGCTACTACGAGTGGACCGGCACGTCGCTCAACACGTTCCACTACGCTTCTGGACCTGCTGCGGGGAGGTATGATCACTTCTCCACCTCCCCCATCATCCCGCTCATCAGCTCTGTCGGCATCAACGACAAGGTTGTCTTTGTGGAGAAGCACGGTACGTCTGAGGATAACACTGAGGGCTCGTTTGAGTTTGACTACTCTACCAACACCTACCGTGAACTTGCCCTCAAGACTGATGTCTTCTGCTCTGCTTCCTTCACTCTTCCCGATAAGGCTGGTCGTATCATCAACATCGGTGGATGGTCCGCTGAGTCGGTCTACGGTATTCGCTTCTTCACTCCTGACTCGCCCCAGGGAGTCGACAATGGCACCAACGTCTGGGAAGAAGACTACTCGCAGCTGCATCTCTTTGATCCCCGCTGGTACCCCACTGCCCTTGTTCTTTCCAACGGCTCCATTCTTGCCATGGGTGGAGAGTCTGGTTCTGATGCTCCCATGGTTCCCTCCGCTGAGGTTCTGCCCCATCCTGCTGGTGTAACCAAGTCGACTTATCTTGACTACCTTGAGCGTGCTGAGAACATTGGGCGAACCAACTCGTACCCTCACATGGCCATCTTGCCTTCTGGTGGTATCTTCTTTACTCAGTTCAATGAGTCTCGTATCCTGTCTCAGGTTGACTTCCAGTCTATCAAGAAGTTACCTGATATGCCTGGCCAGGTCGACAACCCGTTGACTGGTCGTAACTATCCTCTTCAGGGCACCATGATGGTCCTGCCCCAGAAGGCTCCTTATACCGACCCTGTCGAGATTCTCATTTGCGGCGGTACTACTCATGAGCCCGGCAATGAGGCTCTTGACAACTGTGTCCTTATGGCTCCTGATACGCCAGATGCTGACTGGGTCGTTGAGCGCATGGTAAATATTCTCTATCCCCCGTATCTGTCATTCGTGCTAACTTTCACAGCCCTCCAAGCGTGTCATGCCCAACATGGTCGCCCTCCCTGATGGCCGCTACCTCATCCTCGGCGGTGCTCAAGTCGGTCGTGCTGGGTTCGGTCTCGCTGACAACTCCAACCTCAACGCAGTCATGTACAACCCCGAGGAGCCACTCGGCCAGCGCATGACAGTCCTTGCCAACACCACCATCGCCCGCATG
Organism: Fusarium sp. NRRL 25184; assembly: GCA_013755755.1. Taxonomy (NCBI): domain Eukaryota; kingdom Fungi; phylum Ascomycota; class Sordariomycetes; order Hypocreales; family Nectriaceae; genus Fusarium; species Fusarium sp. NRRL 25184. Next base: position 7,380 of record JABSSZ010000176.1, read on the forward strand.
TACCATTCCGAAGCTACTCTCCTCAGCAACGGAAAGGTTCTTGTCTCGGGTTCTGACCCTGAGGATCAGGGCAAGCATCCTCAGGAGAAGCGCATTGAGTACTACTGGCCTGATTACTTGCTGTCTGGTGCCGCTCAGCCCAACTTCACCATCACTAACCGTGATTGGGGTTATGGTGAGAGTTACACCTTCACTCTCACCTCTGATCTTGAGGAGGGTGCTGCCAACTTACGCGTCTCTCTGATGGCCTCTGTTGGTGCTACCCACGGTGTCAGCATGGGTCAACGCACCCTGTTCCCTGATTTCTCCTGCAGTGGTAAGACCTGCACCGTGACAGCTCCTCCTAACGCCTTCGTCAGCCCTCCTTCTTGGTACCAGATGTTTGTGCTTGATGGACCTACTCCCTCGCATGCCATCTGGGTCCGAATTGGTGGTGATCCCGGAAAGCTTGGTAACTGGCCCAAGCTTCCTGGCTTCACTCCTCCTGGTGTTTAGGTTGGTGCTGTGTCCAACACGTAATCAGAAGCACTTGCTTCTACGAGAGTATGATCGATCATGGAGCATACGATGATAATCGTCAAGCGTGCGGTTTCTCTGCATTATTTCCTTAATTCTTCTTCTCATCCTTGGGTTAATGTGCCCATAATTATGGCTAATATGGCTGGTTATGCATGCGTATAACAGCGTTGCGCAAGACTGTTTTCATTATGTATTTGTATCTGTACATAATTTATCTAATTCGCATACCGTGTTTCTAACGCGTGCTCATGATTAAATGTGATCAGAAGGCATGTAATTGTTCGCACTCTCAGCAAGGCGCCTCAAGCTTGAGTTACCTGCAACGGACGCGTAAAAATGTGGCTCTGACAACTTGCTGAATGTCGTCAGTAATAAAAGTAACCGTGGCTAATGTAAATTCTGACTGTCTTGTGAATGCGGAGGTTGGGATACGTGATCGCGTGCCGATCGCGTTGGTGCCCACTGCCCAGACGCGAAAACACCGCGTTTGTCACGACCGTGATCCCCTGTTTCTATAGGGTAACTTCAACAGACATTTCACAATGACAAGAATTATAACAGCAGCTCGATAACTAAAGGACGGAGTTATCAAAGGCTTGATATCCTATTAGAAATAAACTCAAGTATCCCTACATTATGGCCATACTCATGGTTTTTTTCGGGCTTTTCTGCAGGAGAGGCTCAATGAACAGAACTTGTCCACATTTGTGCTCAAGTGGTGAGCCAAGATTCAGCAAAACATTGGGAGTATCGTGTGAACAGGACAGCCTAATATTAGTGATCAATGCTCAGACTTGATATAATTGCCCGGATTCAAGGCAAGTAAACAAGTCAAGCCTTTCTGGACACGAAGTACTTTATCCCAAGAAATACCTCGCCATGGCCAGCAAAGTCAAAGCAGCAATATGTACCTGGCTTACTGAGAAACTACTATCCAATCATAAGGCAAGATGGCCGAGCGGTCTAAGGCGCTGTGTTCAGGTTTGATTCAAACCAGTGACGATTCGCAGTCTCGAAAGGGGCCTGGGTTCGAATCCCAGTCTTGTCAACGATCTTTTTGTCCTTTCAGCCACCGAGACATATTGAAGACAGTGAGGTTTTTTCTTTTTGGACATCTACAAGCAAGCCTGTCGCTCTCTGTATAGTTTATTGCCATAGTCAGTCACTGCGCTTGTCTAACTGTGCAAATAACCGGGCTTATTCAATTACCAGAGTTTCCCCGATTTTCTGCTCTCACTGCTCTCCATCAGCCAAATGAGATTCCCCTCAGACCCTGACTCAGCACTCACTCAAGCCATCGCTAAAACACCAACAATGAAGCGGCTCCAAGAAATGAAACGGCGAGATCAACGGATAGCACTATACGGCGATTCTCCTCCACCTCCAAGAACTCCCGCTCCTTATCCAGAAGGCGAAGTCATCTATAACTGCCTTCATCGCAACATAGTCCGACATGGCAACACCATCACAAAGTACACAACGCATCCAGATGGCATGGGCGCCAATGATCAACCAAACGAAGCGCTCGTATTAAAATTCGTCAAAGAGCACACGACGATACCGGTACCCGAGGTCATCAGCAGTGATTGGGATCGCATTGAGATGGAGTATATTGAAGGTCAAACATTAAAGGAAGTCTGGCCCTCACTTGAACCAGAAGAGCGCACAACAATCCTGGCACAGCTCAAAGATTACATCGCTCAGATGCGCGCGCTAAAGGGTACTTATCTCGGCCGCTTCGACGGACAAGGCGTCATCGTTCCCAGCATGATGACCCGATCCGGCGGGCCATTTCACACCATTGAAGCATTTCACGACTGGCTTGTTCGACCGCCGAAGCGAATCACCGAACAGTCCATGTACTGGCACGAAATAACAACGCAGCTCGCGGCTGCATGCCCCATTGTGTTCACTCACGCCGACATCTCATCCAGAAACATCATCATACGCGACGGTCGGATAGTTGCGCTCTTGGACTGGGAATGGGCGGGTTGGTATCCCGAGTATTGGGATTATGTGTTTGCGCTGCGAGGTCTGGATAAGGTTGATTGGGAAACGTTGGGGAGTCAAGTGCCGTCGCTGTTTGAGAAGCGCTATGATCTTGAGTACATATTGGTGAACTTTATCACTACTCTGTCATAGGTTCATGGCTCATAGCTACTCTTTACTCCTACCGGCCCAACATACCCAGCATATCATCTAGGAGAGTGTCTTGCAGCTATCCAACACAGCCATCTAACAACTTATCCATCAACTCCCCCTCAACAGCATCATACCACTCCTGCGTCTGATACCCCTCAGAAACAAGTGCCTGAAGACCCTCCAGGATAAAAGTCTGACAATTCCAGTCACTCATCTTCTCCCTTCCCTCAACCGGCGTACCCGCAACAACATTGACTGGCTCCATCTCACGACCCTTCCAGACCTTCACAGCCCCGACGTTAACGTGGCTGAGATACGTGGCACTGAGGGCCCAGTCTACTCCCCGGTGAATCCTGTCTACTTTCCAAGGATCCCCTTCATCTTCGTGCTGAGCGTGCACGGTTTCATGGAAGCTTGGGTCTTCGGGTGACGTGAAGTATGCAAGGACGTGACGGGCGAAATAGAAATCGGGGGTTCCTCTGAAGATGTACAAGGTGATGCAGACGGTGGATTGGCTCATTCTTGGTTCGGCCCAAGGCCATGTGAAAAAGCACTGGTTTTGATGAGCTTATTTCTATGACAGATATGACAGCGCAATTGAAAACAATTAATCTGTAAATGAGTATCCCTCTAAAGACCTAGATTGGCGCGCCATGCTACTGTTTTATCTCACCCCATCCTTCAGAGATCAGCGACTAGAAAAGTCTGTTGGTCGACTCATATTTTGCTTGTCCACGTCGGGCGGCCCAACTAGCAGTTTGATCGCACTGCATTCCACTTTGGGATATCCTAGCGTTTTGAAACGTTTGTTGGTTGTCCCATCTCACACTGTCGGCCAGTCATTAGTCACATAACAACAGCAGGCGCCGGGCCTGCATTGGATGCAAGGCATTCGCGTTTTCTTATTGAGCTTTGTTGCTTTCGGGGCATGGAAGTCAGCCCATCTAGCCGCTGGATGAAGCATTGAGCAATCTCATCTGGCAGCAGTTTGCAACCAACAACGGAACCACTGTAGTAAATGGTCACAAGCGGCCAACCACTAGCAAACAATCACAATTGGCACACATTACGACATTTCAACTATTCAAATGCATAAATCCCAGTGGTACTGCACACCACGTCTCTCGTAGCTCCAGCATCTCGTTGAATTAAAATTAGGAACATGTAAATTGTATATCGAGGAGTGAGCTCTTCAACACTGAACTAGACTAATCTCGTATATCGATCGCATGCAGCGGATAACTGAAAAGAGTAAGAGAGGAGAATGCAAGGCTAGTCGCTGATGGATTGCCTGTAATATTCTACACCCTTCCACTTTTGTGCATCGAGAAATACCCTGATCGCTTCATCTGGACATGGTGAGCATAATTGTCTCTTGAGGTTCTTCGTCTGACTTACTTGTTTCGCGCAGATGTTCAACCTCTCTAGGCGAGCGGTATACATGCTTGACGAAATTCTCCAGTCCTTCAAATGATTCAGCCTCAAAACTGAGGAGACCCTCAAAGTAGGCCATCGCGAGATACTCCTCAAATGAAAGTCCAGCCAGGGAGAAATTCTCCTTTGTAAGCTCGCCACCTTCTTCATCTGCATCTTCTCTGTCATCCAAAATAGTAGAATTGTCTCCGGTAATTTCGTCCTCCTCGCCAAGACACATGTACACGTCAACATCGGATACCAAAACGCAATGACATCCCGACTTATTCAGATACAGATACGCAAAGGCGCAAGACTGCTGGTCGAAGTGAAAGCGGAGTAAGTGACCTCCCTGATCGTCATCAATGGCAGCCGGACATTTGATCAGCTTCGACAGCCGGAAGTACCAGGCCAAACCGCTCGGGATGCGCTGGTGCAGTCTGTCGCTTCGGATAAATGCCTCAAAGCCTTTGGGAAGGACAAGACCTAACTCGCTGACTTTCTTGACCAGAGCATCGACTTCCGCCTTTGGCGCTACAGGCCGATCGCCTTCAACTCCATTATATATCCGCACATCGTCCACCATATCCTCATCGAGAGGTTCAAGCCATTCGAATGAGCCATCGAGCTTCATCCAAGTTATCAGATCAGGTGGGGAGCATCGAATATAGGGTCCACCCTTAAGGTCTAGTGATAGGGACTCGTAATCCTTCCTTGGAATTTCTTCTCTCATTGAAACAGTATCCTCGTCCAAAGGCGGGATGTAAGATGGATATGAAGGGCAGACGCGACGGGTGCTATGGGTGCCTCGCGGGGAAAACAAGGCTATCATTTTTTGGGCGTTGCGAGTCCATTCTTTATAAGGCTTGAATGCTATTTCTGCTGCGCTGAATAGTGCTTTATTAAAAGTCTGGAGGACGGACAATAGATCAAATGGATTGAGATATTTGAGAATCGCGATGGTGACCTCTGGTGGGAGGTTTTGGAATGACGGCATTGTAGCAAAGTAGGTAAGGAAATTAAAGTCGGATGAGGGAGACCAACTGCCTTTAAACGGCGGCCTTTTACGATTGAGGTTTAGTATCGCGTGGCGTCGTGAACGCGGAATTGGGAGTATACAAGATGCACCCCGCCATTCCGCAAAGTGACATTTAACTGCCAGTGCTTTAACAGCGGACCACGCAATTGTGGCCGAATAGCGTTAGTGTCACTGCCCTTCCGGTGTATCCCTGCCATTTCCAAGTCTTGGCTTGTTTCAACGTTCTCTTCTTCATGACCATTCACACGTGGACAAGACCCTGCATTGACAATTAAGCATGGCGTGTGAGAAAATTAGCTATCCCGTTATTATACTAACCCAATAACACAACAAGAAAAAAGATAAGTGACCGACAAACTGATCGCCTGAGATAGATATTATTTATGCATTTTGTAAAAAAGAAACTAAGAGCCAGTAAGGGCAAAAGAAAGATTTGTCGGTGGAGAGGCTCGAACTCTCGACCTTTGGATTACTCTGATCTGGGATCAAATCAAGCTTCGTGCTATGAGACCAACGCTCTAACCAACTGAGCCACACCGACACGTTTTTGATGTCTCAGATGATCAAAATTGAGTTTATCATCATCGCCAGACGTTGCGATAGATTGAATGGCACGACTGCGATAGTATTTTGGCTTCAGTGTATGCCATGTCTGCTTACCGAGACGTGTCATAAAGCGAGAAAGAATTATCGCGTTATTTTATCTGCGTTGATGGCCCGGGCATCTCCTGCGCGATACTGAGTTCTCTGTGGTGATAGCCCTGCGCGACGCGTTCCGACGTGTCCGGTTGCAAAGGCATGGTGGCAGACAATACACTAGAATCCGATTCTCTTTCATGGTCAATTAGAATGAGGCACGCGTTGATTGAGTCTGACTTAGGCTAGGGAGATTCTGCCAGCTTTTATCTACAATGGTGGAAGCTCTGTCAAAATTAATTATTGTATTTTCTGTCTTCTCATATGGATTAATGCATTATTGGACCCCCTCTTACTGCATCAAAGATGAATCAAGCATGCTAATAATAAACAGACTCTACATGGGGTTTACAATTCAATTAGATCTTTATTGCTCTGGTCTAAGTTGCTCAGGAATGGAGATCAAAGCCAAGTGCTAGGTCCCAAACTGAAAATTGGTGTAAAAGTCTAGGGTATGGGCTATGGACCGAAGATAATCGTGGATGACGCGCGGTCAGGATCGGAACAAATAAACCCGGAGACGCCAATGACATCGGATGCAAGCAATGAAAGATTGCCGATCTCTAAGCCACACTGCATCTTACATGGTTTTCCTTCTCCGTCATCTCTTGGGCTATGCGTTCCTGGCGATCGGAAGATCCTATGCCTGGCAAAGTGTCACGTATTCAATAAGCTCAAGATAACATCAACACTTTCATTCAAGTACTTTCAACCTTCGGACGACGACACAGATAAGACTCGCAAGCCCGTATAGCGACGGTGCACTAAAAAGTCCAGACCTCATTCAGAAACCCCCAACTTCCCGTACCAAACACTGTTTTGGCAATCAAAACAGGATAGCGTTTATATCGGAGGATAACTCTCGTTTCGACAGTATCTATTATTACACCAACCTACAACAAACACTAACTGAAAGCGTGTCGGTTACCGTGATTCTTATCTTTAACCATAACTATAACCCTAATGTTTCCCCTGGGCCCCTGGGTTTAGTGTGTCATCGTGCCTAGAAAGGTGGCACTAAAAGTTCGGTAAGCGAGGCCGTTTGAGGTTGCGCCCCTTGCAACGGGACCTGCTACTTTTATGGTTGGAGGGGAGAGTCTAGACGCGAGTCTTTTTTTTTTTGTAAGCGCTGGGGAGTTGTTTCTTGTCGCGATGATAAGAGAAGGGATGTTTCATCTTATAGGATTCATCTTGACTTGAGGCCAAGAGATGGAATGGCTGAAGGTAATTGATGAGAGGACAAATGCGTGTCTTGATCTCTGGTGGCCTCAATTATATCCGTGAGCACCAGAGTATTACTGAATATTCTGATCAGCTATGTATACGTGACCGTTATCATTCTGTCGTGTTTCCCAAACCTTCAAACAAAGCCGTCGAGTCCTTGGCATCCGAGACCGGGAGAGTCTCACCCTCGTCGTCGCGACAAGACCTGCGGCGTGAATCACGCTATTCCCCACCTCCACACGTCAAGGTTTAAGGTTACCTTAAGCATACCTCACGAAACAACACTAACACCCCGATGCTATTTTCGACGCCTCTCAATTAAAACCTGTTTACTATAGCCAGTATCCAGAACTTGTATTAAAACAATGCATCCGTCCAACCTGCTGATTTTTACTCATCATCGTTCGATTATTCTGTTCTTTGTTTCCTAAAACTGTTTAATTTTTCTCTTCTTTGAGGCTGGCCTCTTTTTTGTTAAGTGGATAATATTATTTGTTTCAGTCTCTTTTGAACGTACAGCCAAGCTTTACTTTTTTTTGCTTAAGGATAATCATCATGGCTGGTTCCATTTCTTTACGGGCTCTTCTCTTGAGTGCTTTTGCCTCAAAGGCGATTGCGAGCTGTGCTTATGGTACGCTGTTGCAGCCACGAGCTGAGGGCGGCAAGGTTGAGGTTAACACCTTCGGTTACACTGGCAAGATCGTATGTACCCAGACTACTACAACCATTGTAGATGCTGACAATTACAGGGCCCTACCAATTGGGTCGCTCTCGATCCCCAGGCCAATGCTCTCTGCTCAACCGGCGTGAACCAATCTCCCATCGACATGGTCGCAGGCGCCAACGCCATGGTCCCCGCCAGCCAGCTCAACCTCGAGATTCCCGATATGCTCGAGGGCGCCGAATTCGAGAATCTCGGTACAACTGTCGAAGTCGTCGCTGGGAAGGGCACCATGTCTTTCCAGAACAACAGCTTCACTCTCCAACAGTTCCATTTCCACTTGCCTAGTGAACATCTCGATGCTGGAAAGAGTATGGCTATGGAGATGCACATGGTCTGGGAGAGCGCCGATGCTAAGATTGCTGTCGTTGGTGTATTTATCGATGTTGAGGATAGCGCTGGTGGAAGCCCTGCTGGCAACGCTACTGCTCCTGCTCCTCCTGCTGAGACACCTGCGGCTCGCAAGCGTGATGGCTTCACCAAGGTTGTTCGCAAGAGTGAGACTGAGGGCAAGGATAAGCGACAACTTCCTGCCGTTGGCGGTTCGTTCTTCCATGTCAACGCGCCCACTACCGCCGCTACTACTTCGTCCAACCTTCTCGAGACTGTCTTCGGTTCGGTTGGTGAGATCTCTGAGCCTGGAACTCTCACCAAGACCAAGGGTCTCAGCATGGCTGAGCTGGTCAGCACTCTTGCTGCAGGATCTTTCCAAACGTAAGTTTATCAATTGTTGCTTTCACCTGACCCTTGCTAACAATCGATATAGATACGAGGGATCTCTCACGACTCCCCCCTGCAGTGAGGGCGTCCGATGGCTCGTTTCCGACCAGAAGCTCTCCATCAAGACATCCACCTTCCATAGCGTTCAGTCCGTCATTGGCTTCAACTCTCGATTCCCTCAGGGCGCTCTTGGTGAGCCCAACGCCCTTGCAGGAGTGGCTGCTTAGATCTAGCAATGATGATGAGAGGGAGAAGCTTGGTTGTGTAATAATATTGTCCTAGTATACGAGTCTGAGTCGCGCAGGTATACTGGCAGGTTAGCGGTTAGGAACAAAGAATAGAATCGGTGATCATAATCTAGGTGTCGCTTTGTGAATGTGTGACCGATGGCATATTGCTTGGCTGTATAATTGTTGGATCTAGTCCTTGGCTACAGTTTCTGCGAAAGCAGTTTAAAACGGGGGTTGATAGTGGCTGGAAGTGCAAGTTGAGGCTCTTCTCAATTCCTCTTCCATTGGCCTTTCTACTTCACAACTCCCCATGCAAATTCAAGATCCGGAAACTCTGCATATGTGGATGAAGGCCGGATTATTAACACCACCATGCGACGGCTGATGATGAATGACCCAGGCTGGATGGGCGAAGTCACCAACTTGTCGATAGGCTATGATGTCTGCTATTTGAACACGAAGGCATGTTCAGAAAGTACAGTTCAATCACGAAAATTATTCCTCCACGGGCGATAGGCTTGATGGCATTGAACTCTAGTACGGCGATCAAAGAGCCGATATACGCGTCGCAAAGACTGGCTACCAGCAAAAAGACATTGGAGTTGAAGATGGAGATGATCACCGGACTCTGGGCCAATCGCGGGCGCGATGTTCCTAAGGCCATGCAAGATGGTGAAGCTCGAGGTGCTGTTTCAGTGGCAAGAGATGGCTTTGAACCTTGTTCTTAGAAAGAACTATTTACTTAATGGCCATAAGGGAGGTTTAAAGAATGATTAGATAAAGTAGCTGCTGTGGTTTTGCAGCTGGGGAATCAGCAATGGCGAGCTGTGTATCTACTGCTTACTTCCTGTTTTCGGGCATTACCAAGCCTGGGGCCTTTTGCAGCAGGATAAAAATAAACCATAGGCGTTACAATCCATGAGAATGGTTTAATTGCTAAAAAATGAAAAAAGGAAACCTGCGTATCGCAGGTGGCTGGATCTCTCCCGCNNCCACTATACTACGGAAGACGAACAGGCTCAAGCCTGCTGTAGTGAGGGGATTGTGATTGGGTCTCTGCAATTAGACTTTATAGAGGCAATGTGTCCCAAACTCAATATGTCAGAACAAGTCATCGCTCTTCTGTAATGCGAATTGGCGAGTAGATTAAACCCAAAGACTACTCTGATGTCTTAAACTTAATTGGGGAAATTGCGCAGAGTTGCATTAACCAAGTCGTCTGGCCCGCGACAGAAGATTAGCTTAGGTTCCTTCTGAGATACATCACCCTTCTTCGCTTCGACGATGTAGTCAACGCAGATGGCAACGACTGACTCGAATAGCTCCGTGAACTCAATGTTACCACGCGAACACCAACCCACAATTATTCCACCCCAATTCTTCTTTCTTAGCTGCGACTCTAGTTCGCCAAGGTTGGCGCCCTGGGCGTCGAGGTCAAATCCAACGTTGGTGAAGCGGGATGATGTCGAAGCAGGGACTTTGGTCTCGGACCATTGTTCTTTAAGACTCTCTTCTATATCACGGCCGTGGAGATGACGAGAAAGGGAAATCGTGAGAATCGGAATCGGTGTTAAAGTCGCCATAAGAACGACTTTTGAGAGGTTTGTTACTGGTGTCGTGAGATTGCGCGGTGAGCTCGAATAATGGGCGTCTGAATGACGATGCAGTTACTGATATTGACTGACTTGAACTTCAGTTCTGCAGACTTAAATACAGAGCGATTGAATTATTCCTTGAGTATTCCGATGCTATGGTAAGCCGATGATTACAAATAGATGAGGCTCTGTGAGATGCCGAGGCCTTTTCAAGACGCCGACTTTCTGTATAACATTCCTCCAGTGCATGGTTTCTGGTGTGGTCTGGATTTAACTAACCCTGATCCAGTATGATAGCAATGTCGGCACCACCCAGTTGAAGGTGCGGTTAGAGGTCTTAAGTGATGAAGTAGCCGATCGAGCAGTTTTCCATGATGGTTCGTGTCGGGACCTTATGTAACGTATACGATGCTCTTCACTCTCGGGGACCTCATTTATTTATGTGTTTTGAAGCTTGGCATGATGCCTGGTCAGCCGCTTCAGCTCGGCCCATTGAGTCTACTATCCCAAAGCCCTAGGGCTTGCA
>JABSSZ010000177.1:0-28786 GCA_013755755.1 Fusarium sp. NRRL 25184
GTGTATAAGAGACAGGAATATTATGTACACAATGAGTCCTAGTATTAATAAATTATATTCCTTGCAAAGCTTGCTTGAACCTACTCAGCGATGTCGAGTCAACGATGGAGTGTCACTCGAACCGGACAGGCCGATGCCAAGAGAAGCCACTTCCCCAGGTATCCTACCCACGAGTTATCTTACGTGCTTACCAACTGCCTCCTGGCCACAACTTCCTGTTAATCCCGCTAGGTCTGGCAAAACGGCATACGCGTTATGGTCTAACTTGGCATTCATGGTTCCTGTGCAATTTCTTCGGGGAACTCTCAGCTCCACATGGTGAGTAGCAGCTGGAGACCCTGAGCTAAGCGTTGCAAAGTTTCTTACGCATGGATAAACCTCATCGGGGTCCTGAACGTTGGCGGACCGACAAGTGGTCCCGATGCCAGATGTCTAACCATGGGTACCTAGATCGCGGACCCACGACAAGAGTCTCGATCGAAACCCAGGCCGAGAAGGGATGTCATTCATGCGGGCTCAGCTGGAGAGTGGAGGCCATGATCGGAAACGTCAAAGTTAAATCTGCGAAATCGGAACCCTTGCATAAGCGCAGTCGGAAATGGCAAAATGTTTCAAAACGCCGATTTGGCAGTTCTATTTTTACTGAACCCTTCTCTCTGGTAAACTCTATTTTCCTCAGACCAGCTGAAACACAATAATACTAAAACAATGAAAGGTAATAAGTCCCTGATCTATAAGACCCCACAAAGCTACCGTATCGCAAACTATACCCTTATAACGTTAGTCTGTTTATGACGGCTTTATCTTAGTCCCATTAGCCTCTAGAAATCTGCACAGGTCCCGACAGCTGTCAAGCAACGTCTTCCGGGGCTTCCATCCCAGCTGAGTCATAGCTCTTCCAGGGTCAGCGACACAGACTCCCACGTCACCTTGGCGGCGTCCCACTTTCAACACGGGAATGTCTCTCCCCGAGGCACTCTTCATAGCTTCAACAACTTCGTACACTGTCTGACCAGTTCCGGTGCCAATGTTGAAGGTCTGGAAGCCTTGGCCTTCTTTCACCGCAAGGGCGGCAAGATGACCCCTGGCAAGATCAGAGACATGGATGAAATCTCGGATGGCTGTTCCGTCTCGGGTATCCCAATCTGTGCCGAATACCTGGAGTTGGTCTATCTCGCCAAGCATGACTTTGAGGAGGACAGGCATCAAGTTGGTTGGCGCAACACGGGGATCTTCTCCTAAACGTCCAGAGTCGTCACAACCAATAGGGTTGAAATACCGCAGGGCTGTGATGGTCCAGTCTGGGTCTGCAATAGCTAAATCAGATAGGATAGCCTCGCAGATCCATTTTGTTCGTCCATATGGATTCGTGAGACCCGTACATCCGGAAAGAGTTGTTTGGTTCTGGCCAGCAGCATCGCGCCACTCGGTAGTAGTATGACTGCAAGACTCTTCAACTAAACGTCCACCTGCATCTGCTAAAGAACCATACACAGTAGCTGATGACGAGAAGATGAGGTTCTTGATGTTGAAGTTTGATAATGTGTTGCAGAATCTGATGAGTCCACCGACGTTGTTGTCGTAGTACTTGAGCGGTTGCTCAATACTTTCCGAAACAGACTTGTACGCAGCAAAGTGAATCACTCGTTTGATTCTCGACCCATAGGGTGAAGAGTAAAGGGTCAAGATTTCCTGGATCTTGGCATCGTCTCTAAAGTCAGCCTCGTAGAAGTGAAGTTCTGGGCGACGAGGACTGTTGCTGAAGCGTTGGTCCGTCATGTCGTTGAGTGTATCAAGAACATTAACAAAAGCATTGCTGAGGTTATCGATGACAACGACATTGCTTCCATCTTTGAGGAGCTCCCAAGTTGTGTGGCTGCCGATGTAGCCAAGGCCACCAACGACGAGGACGTACTCATCTCGAGCAGCTGGACGGATAGGAGAGGGTGGTCGACTGAAGAGAGTATCTTGTTCAGTTGCGGGAGTACCTGGTCGAGAAGATGACTTCAATGACTGGGCAGTGCTTGTGATTGGGGTCGTAGCCCCAGAGGATTGAAGGGAGTCCATGATGAAACTTGGGAAGAGAAAGAGATACAATAAGCAGTGACTAATCTAGGGTCAATCAGGACTAACAGTATCTTGCAGGGCTCAAGATAAATCTCAAGTTGATCAGAGTGAATGGGCTATTGCTTTATATACTCAAATCCTGAACAACGACCTCGAACAGCAAGACTGAACAAAAACCGCTTACAAGAGTTCTAACGCCCAAGAGCTTACATGAAGAAATTTTCGATAATTCCACCGACTCACTGGAAACTCGTCGTAGCTGGAATACAAATCGGAGCCGCGACTTGAAAGGGGATGGTCTCCATAATGGCCTCGAACAGAATGCAGAAGCTGAGCAAGTCTATTAGTGAGGCGGATGTTTACCACCTGAAGTTGTCTTCCATCCGTGTTCCAGATCCTTTCTGGTCTTGTTCCAATTACACTAACGGCGTGCACGTTCATTGCGGGATGTTTGACAGCTCTCCACTTGGTGCCTGTCTGAGATGTCAGACCAACTCATCGGAACCGCGCATTTTTAGCCCATACAAAGCATTCTGAAAATAATTCGAGTAAACGCCGAACTAGGAGATATCACCACATTGAACTTAGTCCAAAGAGCAGATGTAGGGCGAACGACAATGACGTAATTCCTCTCCATATCAGATCCTCACCAAGCCAAAACATAAAGGGTCACGTTAATAATAATCTTGTCTTCGGTATCCCACCGTTCCTAGATCTAACTCGGTACCTTCGGAGGGTGGGTATCTTTCCCACCAAACGAACGGCCATGCCGGAATAGGTTATAAGCGAGGTGGATTCGCCATGTGGCTTCAAGCTTAAATGGTGCAGACGTTGAAACTCTATCTTGCCCACTTTGCCGAACGGGTTTTTCTCAGGGTACCAAATAACGATAACCGAGTCTAGAACAGGAGTAATCTGTTCTAGCTTCGGTCCGTTTGGTAATGCTGGGAGCTGGGCATATCCACATTCAGCTGTATGCTCCCGGCTCATCCGCGAGTGCAGCTCTTATTGTTCTCGTCATACGATTATGCTAGCAAGATGAGGCTGTTGGGAAATTTTTACAAATATCGTTGAGGTGGATATTTTCTATTTCTTTTAGTTATTAAGTAGTCTTGGTGGAGAGATAATTTATGAGTTCTTCAAGCTCTTGGGTAAAGAATCGGTCACGTCACTCTCTTTCCGCTGGTTATTCTTTTCCTCTTCTCTTCTCTGTCTAGTCTTATCCTCTCTTTGCCTACCTTCTTTACAGTCACACTTAGGAATTCTGTTTGTTTAGATGGCTGCCAAAAGTAACAATCCTTTTTGGAGCAATGAAGATCCTTCATGTGAGGATCTGACTCTCCCCTGCAATGCCAGACTAGGTCCGTCAGTCCCAGATCTTCACTCAGATCAGCCTCATTCAGCTCTTCCCACTAGCCCTTCTGCCCGCTCTCTGGATAACCCATTTGCAACTCCCCCATCAAGTCCCTCCATCAGTCCAATATCTACCCCACCACCAGCCATATCCTCTGACCGAAGCGCCCGCAGAGTTGGCATCTATGGTCCTTCCTCTCCCTCACAGACATCTCTAAGCAGCTTGTCCGACGAAGGACTCGCTAGCAACCTACTTCCCCAGTCTGCCAAAAAGGCGTCACTATGGAGAAGATTCTGGCGCTCACTGAACAATCAGTTCTCCCCAAAGGCCTTCTTGGAACTCATCCATCCCAAAGAGTACATCTACCCCATGACCCTCAAGAAAGGTGCCGCCCTTGCACTCGTCATGTCCTGTGTTGCGGCGCTTGTTATATCGAATTGGTTCACTGGCTGGATGGGAAAGGCCATTGCTCAAACTCGAAGTTACATGCTCCCTGTTCTTGTCATCGTGCTTACTCTTGAACCTCTTATGTTTCTTATAATTTTGTCTATTGCGAGGGTTCCGCCATATAACCCGCCCAAGACAACTCCATCACACGGTACTGAGGGAGTTATCAGTGAGAAGAGTCTGGATGATCTGGAGCGTGGTGTCGTGGTGACTACTTCGACGGTTTGGGAAACTGCCTTTGTGATTCCCTGTCACAACTCGGATCGCGAAGCCTTACGAAAGGTGATCGAGTCTGCATATCCCCATTTCCGACCTCAAGACATCTTCATCATCGATAACGGTAGATCTCGATATCCACAAGATCTCTCCTTCCGACACTGGCTCAAGAATCTGCATCCCGATCTTGTCTATATCTGGTCACCCATCGGCTCAAAGAACGCAGCTCAACTCGTCGGCTCTTTAGCAGCTAAGGACTACAAATACATCCTGACAACAGACGACGACGTCTCTCTTCCAGAAAACTATCGCCATCCTATTCATCTTATGAACGGCCACCTACGCGCCGTTGCTTTTCCGTTAGCGGGCACCGATGCAGATGGCAACACTCCCCTAGGCATGGTATCTTGGCAAGACTGCGAGTACCGCATGGCTGGTCTTGTCAAACTCGCTGAGGATCGTACATGCGGCGTTAACTTTCCCCACGGGGCCGGGTGGTTTGTTGATCGCGATGTATTCGTCGAGCTTCTTTCGAAATATCATCCCATGGACTTTATTGCTGAAGATGCGAATGCTGGGTTTTCTATCATGCGTCTTGGCAAGGGCATTGCTTTTGATGCTCAGGTTACGCTTGCAACTGAAGTTCCAGCGACTGTGCTTGGTCCTGGGCTGAATTGGTGCAAGCAGAGGATCAAGTCATGGGAAATGGGACGACATAGTCTGATCTGGAAGATAATGCGTCACCTATTTCGAATGAATGGCCAACGAACGATTCAAGGAATACTGATGCAAAAGGGTCTCTTCCTTTACATCCTTGCCTGTCTAGTCATCGATTGGGTTCGCATTCCCGTTCTGGTAGCTCTCGGCGCGCACAAAGAATACTGGATCTTCTTCTTTGGTCTCGCCTTCGTCGCTTGTCTTCCTCCCCTTCTCTACAACTATCTCAGCTGTTGGCACCGTCCGGATATGCGCATTGGACTTGTCACCATCATTACTTATCCTGTTTACAAACAGCTCTATAGCTTCGTCTCTGTTTTCGGCGCTGTTCGATGGGCATTGTTTTATATCGGGGGACATGTCAGAGCGAAACCTATTCGGAAGATGCTCAAAGATGGAGATGAAGCTTGTTTTTGGCTGGACCCAAGATTTGAGACGAATCCTGCTTGGTTGGCGGATGAGAAGGAAAAGATGCTAGCTGATGAATTGGCAATGACAGGAGTCGGATCAACACTGAAATGAAATGAGAATCGTGGAGCTGTCCATCTATAGAATGAATTTTATACCGATTACAAGGCATCCCTGACCATAGTCTACTGGTCGAACTTGGAACAATGCATGGCCACTACCGCGCAGCTAGCGATTTATGGGATAATATTTCTTAAATTGTTACTCACAATCCAATTATCGATCTCAAGCCCTGCCTTATCCTCACGATTGTCACATGATATAAGCATCGCTTATTGAAGGCTAGCAGTTCCACCATGTTTAGAGGTAAGCGATCGCAATCTCCACACTTCCAATAGCTTCCTTGGTTATCGTCAATTATCCGGTTCCTGATTCAACTTTCGAGATGCTTCGGTAGGGTTACACCAAGCGTCTCACTGTGTTCAATATAGGGCGTCACGTCAGAGACACTGTCAGGCTTCCATCGGGCTTCCAAGTTGACTTTTCCAACGTCTGTGCAGGATGCAGCCAATTTCCGAACTGATCTGATCTTCCGTGTACGCCAAGAGCGGGAAGTGGTCCACTTACGTCATACCAATTTGCCTTTTCAGCTGCATCGACCATCAACTGTCAACCAGTTCACCATCACAACTTTTACTACTATTTCAAGCTCAACTTCGTCTATAATTCTTCATCGGAAGCTATTCACCAATATTTCCTCCGCTTACGTAGTTGTCCATCCTCAAAAAACCTACCTCTGATCCTACCCAAGTTACCCAGCAACTGGATCCTCTCACCTCCACATCCTTGCAGTTGATACGAGCCTTAGCTCATGCTGCTAAATTTGGAGTGGAGTGGCGCTGCTGATAGGTCAAGAACCCCGGATTAGCCCCTTAATGCGAGTCCTAGCCAGAGATAAAAACTGGCCTGTCCCAAGCTAAGCCCATCCCTCAGCCGACGCGTAGCTTTTTTGTTCTCCTCCATCATCTATCTCCATCACCAAAACATTCGTTAAATTCTTTCTTCATCTACAATCGCTATTCTTTCAAGTTTTTAATACACTTTTTTAAACGCAAATAAACCGGCATCATGTCTTCCACCACCCTCAGCACCGCCAGCGCCGTCCCCACGGCCTGCACAAACCTCTATGACACCCCCAACCAGGACAACACCTGCGCCATGCCCTTCAAGGACAACCACACCGAGATCATGCAGAAGTGCTGCGGTGACGCCAAGATCGTGAGCTACTACAACGCCTGCGGCCTCTACTGCGTCGCCCTCGACCAGACTATCGGCGAGCTCGCAAAGTGCCTCTACGCCAACGGCGCCCCCGACGCAGACGTCTTCTGCAGCGGAAGCAAGAAGACCACAAAGACAAAGGACGCCGACGTCCCCGCCACCGCCCAGGCTAGCGTCATCTCGGGCGACGATAAGGAGGGTGATAAGAGCTCTACTGGTACTGCTTCTGGTACCTCTACCAGCACTGGTACCAGCTCTTCTAGCTCGGAGACTTCTACTGAGAGTGGAAACGCTGCTGCTGGCTATGCTCCCAAGTCTAGCATCAACACTCTTGGCCTTGCCATTGGTGCTCTGCTCTTCTCATCCATGGCTGCTGGTGCTTTCCAGCTGTAAGCAGCTCAAGCTACCTACCATTGGGTGTTTTACTCGGTCATTCTATGTCGATAATTTGGAACGGAACGGTTCAAATAATGTTTGCGTGCATCTAGCATCTGGGCGGTGCGTAAAAGATTGATGGATATCATAATTGGTTCATGTGCTTTGGAAAACGGAAATCTATACTTTAATTGGCAGTCTATCTCTTGATATACAAATTACTCCCCCCCAGTTTGTTTACCCCATTATCGTGACTCGTGCAAGCGTCGCCGCCTCCACTTGTAAGCGAGGGACGGAGTCAGTTAATCGCGATCGATCAGTGGAACGCAAGTAGTGCAACGTCGTGCGACGTCATTGAATCCATGTGTAGACCATGTGTCGACTGGACATTTAATGGCTTGCCAAGGAAAACGGTCCAAAAGTCAATTCCACGAGGCCGTTTGCGATGGATGATCCGGGAAGACGGGACGGTAAAGAAAATACGAGGATTTCACAGTCACGACATATCACCGCTTTGGGATGTAATCTTGCTCACAAATGCTTCATCTAAAAGATCCTTTGCAAGAATGAATTGCGATTTACTTTCGTCATCGACGCTGACGAGTCTTTTGCCGGATATCCGCACTTCCAAGACAATGTCACACCATGTTGGAGTACAGGGTAACCACGATATTTTGAATCTGGATAAAGCCATCGTAGCAGCTTAACAGATTGTTCGAGTGAATATTCTCTCGTTGAGCTAGAATGTCTTCATATTAATTAAAATAGCACATTTATTATTAGCGTCTATCTTTTAGGTTGTGAAAACATCCGACAAAACAATTGATCGATGATTATTTCGTCGTGATTAGCAACAGTAATAGCTACACAAACACACCAGCAACAAGCAAAGGCCAGGCAATCTCAGTGTCTCAGTAATTGTTAGAGCCTCCTTCTCCTATATCCGCAGATTCCGCATTCTTACAAGACTCACTAAATCGTACCCAATTATTCCCATCGTCATAGACCTCTCATAACCCCATTCCAACAATCACCGCTCGGCCCCCCCTCTTTCTTCCCAACTTTCACATTCCAATCGCAACATCTCGACGGAGGGGGTAGCACAGGCAACACCCTTGCAGTGTCTCACACCTCTCTTCTTCGCCAATTACCCTGCTCAGCCTCGGACTCGGGAGCCAAAGCTTGTTCCTGAGACAAATTCTGCATTCTGCTTTGGCATGGTGCAAGAAATGAAGTCTCCCGGGCTGGCGATGCAGGGGAGATATTTACTGCGGGTTTGTTTGACCTTCGTGGGCGCTAGGTTACCCTACAAGGCTGGAGGGGACTAGGGTTATCGAGGGAGATCCTGCATGCTCGATTGCGCGCAATTCGCTTCGATGTCGGGTAATTCACTGCATGCTTTCGTTTCATTCCTCACGTTTTTGCTATACGACGGATCGACGGGTTGCCGAGCGGATGCCCACAAGAACATGAGCGATGACAAAGCTAACAAATGTGACTCCAGCACTCATCAAGGTGCAAAAACCCATCATTGAGTTCAATTCCGCGTTGAATTGAGTTTCGGAACCGAAGATTACCGTGATAAGAAACCTTACGATTGACGTGATTACTGATTAGGCGCGCTAGTAACAACGAGCCATAACGCTTCCCAACGCTCCACCAAACGTCCAACCGCAAACGGCGCTCAACTGGGCTGCCGTTTAGTTCAACCGCTAAAGAATAAGCGCTGTCACTCTTGCAGGTTTCTTGAGATAGCGTAGGGCAGCTTCCCGTCGATAATCACGGGCAAGCTGCCTGCCCTTGCATCAGTGACATTCAGATCCCGATGTGTAGATTACATGGCATTGTATGCATGTCACCAGCGGGAGTAGACGATGAAGCTTGAGCCTGTTGTTTTGCTTGGCATGATTGTCTGTTGTAGAACCGTTGTACTGGTATTTTGCTATCAATCAGATCGATATCTCTCACCTCACTGCATCCACTCGGCGATCCTTGGAGACAACACACTAGAGCAAGACATGATCAAAGGATCCATAGCCGGTTCCTTGTTTCCGGTGATCTGAACCACACCATTTCTCCGCAAGCATTTCAAACAGAACCATCCAAAAGGGCTCACGGTGGGATCCAAGTGCAAGATCAACCACACACAAGAATTTCCAGCCACATACCTAGCTAAGCAATTGCAGGAGAAACACTGTAAATTACCACTTACGCGTCTGAGCTCATGCAAGGCACAGAGATCTCACTGGCTCAGACACTGACGGTCCGCTGTCTTCGTCCAGTGATGGATGCAGTTCGACTTCGCCACTTGTCTCAGTGAGAGGAAAGTGACACTCGTTCTTCTCACTACTGGGCAATTCCGATTCTGGCCCGTACGCCATGTCTGAGACGCGCAGATCAGGAGCATACCTTTTGAAATTTTGTTGCTGAAGCCACCAGATGAGGGGGTTCTTTCAGTACAGGCCTGTTGTCACGGGCACTAATGGGGAAATGTGATAAGTGGACAGGATTGTTTGACTTTAAACTAAGGGATTGTTGCATTTCTTGCCAAAGTCTTGGCTTTGTCTCTGTTATCATCTGGCGGGGATATGTGCGGTTACAACTTTATTGTTTGATAACGATTCTTGGCAAGGCTGGTCAACAAAAGCTTGGTACGCCTTGTAAAACGTGGTAACAATCCAAGCCGTTTGCATGTCTACTGGTATTATTTACAAAAGAAAAACCGTTGTTGGAATTCGGTGGTGGAATTGCCTTATCAAGGGAGACAGGGGGGCCGCTTCCATATCCTCACTCCAAAAGCACACTCCAAAAATACGAAAGCAAAAAAAAAAGTAGGTCGAGTAGTAGTCTGCAAGTAGCTAGCCAGAAACCTTGAAGAATGGAATATTATCGTCTAGACTGGTTTGTCGTGCCTGTGCTGGTGAGACATTTTTCGCCATCCATCTGCTTTTGGTCCACACCGGGTGGAGTGATGTTATCGCCCTTGCATGCTTTCGGATCTAGCAACCGTGTATGAGGAATGTTTGCATGCAGGAGACCAATATTCCCCAAGGGTGGACACCATAGAAGAGCAAGTTAAGGAATTGTTAATGTGAAGTGCAAAATCTGTATATATAGAGGCTGGTGTTCTTGTCCAGAATAGTCTCATCTCATCCTCACTCTCAATCTTCCCATCGAGGACCAGGTCCATTCGTTTACAAACACAACAACACATTCGTTATTCACTCTTTAATACAAAGCAAAAAACTTACCTAATCATGCGTTTCTCTACCGGTTTGCTCCTGGCTGCGGCCTCGAGCGTCATGGGTCAGCGGTTCACCAACTCCAGTATCCCTGCTACTGAGTCCGCTACCACTACCTCAGCTGCTCCCACCGGCTCTGCTGTAGCTGCTCAGCCTGTCGACCTCGGCGGTGCCAACCTTGGACCTGGAGCTACGTTCGTCACTCTCGCCGATGGCAGCATTGCCATGTAAGTCTACTCCCAAACGGCCCGCGACTTAGTCACAAACTCTAATCAGCCCTATAGTGCCCTCGTCGCTGGCCCCAATGGCGTTGCCTCTTTCTCCATTGGTATCCCCGATGACACCTTCAGCAACTTCGCTGTCGGAGACTTGTTCATCATCCTCTGGGAGATCCTCGTCGAGCTCATCGAGACCCAGAAGCGTGCTGAGACCGACTGTACTCTTGATGTCACTGTTGACGGTGTGAGCGTCTTCTCTGAGGGTCTCTCCACCGGCTCTGGCTCCAAGAGCTCCGACAGCACTCCTTCCACTGGTAACTCCCCCAACGTCGAATTTGTTCAGTCTTGTGGTGCCTCCTCCTCCCGCCTCACCGTCTCCAACCTTGCTGTCGGTCCCCCTGGTTCCACCAACCCTAACGGCGGTAACGGTGGCGGCAGCGAGACTACTGGCACTGAGACCACTGGCACTGCTGAGCCTACCAACACCAACTCTGAGGGCGCCACTACCAACTCTGAGGGCCAGACCATCGAGCCTACTGGCACCGAGACTGGTACTGAGACCGGCACCGAGACTGGTACCGAGACTGGAACTGCTGCTACCAACACCAACTCTGAGGGCGCTACTACCAACTCTGAGGGCCAGACCATCGAGCCTACTGGCACCGAGACTGGCACTGAGACTGGTACTGAGACCGGTACTGAGACCACTGCTCCCACTTCTTCTGCTACATCTGCCGCTGGCTTCCCTGGCTCCATCCTCGACTTTGCTTTCTTCGGCTGTGTCGGCTCAACTGAGGGCTTCCCTACCTTCGAGCTCCTTGAATCTTCCGCCTCCATGGACCTCAACATCTGCGCCAGCCTCGCCGTTGGCCGTGCTTACTTCGGTGTCCACGATACTGACTGCTACGCCGGTGACGAGATCGATGGTGACAAGACCAGCCGTGTCGACTCCGACCAGTGTGATATCGAGTGCCCCGGTGACGACACTGAGTTCTGTGGTGGTGATGCTCCTCTTGCTCGCCGCAGCCGTATCCAGGCCCGCCAGGCTATCCCCAACACCTTCCGCCTCACTGTCTACGTCGCTGTCGGCGGCGCTGATGTCACCCTCACCGATGTCCTCACTGCTACTGTCACTGACCAGACTACCCTGACCACCACCTTCACCACCACTGTCGTCGATGCCACTGCCACTTCTACAGAGACCGTCACTGCCATCTACGTCTGCACCAACGGCAAGTGCTACCCCGAGAACGGCACTGGCTCCACGGTTGTCTACATCTTCATTGGTTACCCCGGCTCCGAGTGCGAGGGTGAGACTGTCTACATCTCTGAGGCTTGCTCTTGCCAGGGTGGATCTCAATACGTCCCCAAGTACTGCTCTAACGGCAGCTGCAACGGTCTTACCGTCTACAAGCCTGAGGAGTGCAGTGACTGGTACAACCACGACAACTTCTTCGTTCCCGCCAACTGCGACGTCTGTGAGCACGGTGATGTCGTCTACAAGCCTTGGGAGAACTCCTGGGGTACTCCCGCTGAATGCAAGCAGGCTGAGATCCCCAGCTGCACCAAGGATACCTGCCCTGCTACAGGTGGTGGCTCCAAGGGTGGCAACGGCGGCAACGGCGGCAACGGCGGCAACGGCGGCAACGGTGGCAACGGCGGCAATGGAGGCAACGGAGGCAACGGCGGCTCTGGTTCCAACGGTAGCTCCGGCTCCAACGGTGGCTCTGGATCCAAGGGCAGCTCCGGCTCAAGCGGCAGCTCCGGCTCCGAGACCTCTGGATCCAAGGGCACAAACCCCTCCACTGTCCCCGTCACTGTCAGCAGCGCTGGCAAGCAGGCCGTCAGCGCCCTTGCTCTCCTCGCTGCTGTTGTCGCTCTTCTCTAAGCGACTCACACAGCTTGAGATGAATTTCTGATCGTTTGCCTTCCTTTCTGGTTTCTTCTTTGGGAAGATCCGCTATACAAATGGTGGCATTGTCTTGTGCCACTGACTTTGTAGTTAGACTTAATGCAGTTTCAATTCTACTGGGGTTTTGGGAAATAGCCTATCTGTAGTCAACTAATAATGACGCTCTTTTTTGCTTTCAATCTCTTTGCTCTCAACTGATTCCTGGAACTGTGACTGTAAAACTGTTGATTGTCATGTCACTGAGTTGCTACTTTGGCACTGGATTGGTTCGGGTGATGTGATTGCCAATTGGAATGCCCAGACTCTAGCATTTCTTTCTGTCTCAGTCAGCATGTCGCACTTGACAAGGCTTGAAACACATAAAGAATGTGCCTTGCGTTGCGAGGGGTATAGTGAGATGCCCCAGCCACGTCCATCTCGCAACAAGACAAGAATGCAGTTTCCGATGATTTGACCTTAAACCCATGGAGTCTACTTATCACTGGCAATACACTCACTCCCGATGCATATGTAACAATCTACTTCTGTTTCTCAAGCGTTACTCGATGTACAAGAATGTTCATCATGTTAGTAACCCGGACTTCCGAGCTCCTGAACTAAGATGAGGATCCACTAGAAGATGAGCTGCCAGACAAGCTCTCGTTTGCTTCATCAGTTTTCCAGCCAGGTGTCCTCAAATGCTGGACCAGGCTGTTCCTCCTCTTGACTGTTGACAGGAGCACCGTTGTCTTCCTTCTGGTTATCAGGCTTCCATTCCGAGGACATCTTGACGTGGCTACTCTCAGTTAGTCACAGTGCTCCAAGACATAGGGCGAGGAGATATACATGAAGACTTAGCAGAGGAGATAGACTAGGATCTTGGCAGATTGAATTCACTTTGACTGCTGCAAATAATTCTTTGACAATGGCAAACCTACAGAAGAGCTGGTTGATACTGGATATGATATGCTTGGAGGACGAGCCACTCTTTATAGACATTGGCTTTGGAGGGAAGACCGCTCTGCAGCGACAGATGCACAGGAAAGCTAAAGCTACACACAGCAATCGGGTGTATCAGACTATATTATAGCGTGAGCACTACAGCTGCACCTTCTAATGGGCGAGATGTTATAGGCCTGATTCTTTGTAGTGGTGTTGCAAAGTGCAAGTAGGCTACCTATGAGATGCGAGTGCACGTTCTGGGTGGCCTCAAAATACCTCGTGAACACATAGACTAGTGAATTGGTTTTTTGTTCATTTAAAATCGATCACCACGCAGAATAGAGATTGAAGCTAACAATAAGAGCCTGCCCTTTGCCTTGTTATTCTGGTATCGATGATGCTGTTCACCCTCGAATAGTAAAAAGTCTTGATGATCTGACACTGAACGAAATCAGCCGTTGTCTTCATTATGGTGATTTCAAATTCCTACATTTCTCATGCCAACTTGAAGTGCTTTGAATCCAGTTGGCTTTATCAGCTTGTTATTCGGACGCGAGTCTATCTACACAAACCATGAAGAGTCTTACGATATCAAGCGATATGCCCATTCTTGGCAATAATTTTCGCTTAACACCATGTCCCCCCACTTGCAAGAGAAAAACACGCGATACGACAGAATTACCAGATCCGTTAATTTTCCCTGTCACCCTGATACATTCGCGATCGGTCCGCCTCCACCAGAAAATCCTCCCTTAAAAAAGTTCTAGATCTGAACAGACGGTCGCACTCCATGCGATGATAATTAAGCACATGATCCGCAGTGATAAAGATATAAGCTTAACCTGCAAGCGTCGGGGCTTGGCCGACGGATATCGCCCGTTTAGGGAAATGTCGTTCTTTGGGCGGCGAATGACGCGAGAGCTGCAGATGCTGCGTTGACCCGCTAAATTCCTATCTGGAGTTTCACGCCTGTCATGGTTTGTAGGGTCGGGGATGAGTTGAAGACAGGGTCGTGATGTGTTGATGTGTATATAACCCTGAGCCGTCTTTTCATAAAATGGATCTTCGCATTGTTTGTTATCAGTGTATATACTCATTTCTTTGAGAAATAATGGCGACTGTCACTGCTGAACGGACAGATACAGCTGAGCCTGTAACATATCCTCCTCAGATGGGCATCTTTAAGCATATCTCCAAAGCGATACCCTACTTTCGCAATCCTAGACATGTCTTGATTCTCAAGCTTGACTGTCTTCTTCTGACATGGACTTTTATTGCTGGTATCATGAAGGAGATGGACCAGTCTGCAACGACACAGGCATATGTTTCTGGAATGCGAGAAGCATTGGGTCTTTACGGCAATGAGTTGGTCTTTTTCAACACCTATTTCTCTATCGGATATGCTATTGGACTTGTTCCTGGACAGTTGGCTCAGACGAGGGTGAGTTGAACGACCTTGGTGCTTTGGGTCATGCTAATCAGATACCAGGTCCGTCCATCTCTGTTTCTCCCTACCTGTGAAATTATCTGGGGTCTATTCGTCATCGTGTAAGTCTTTACTCATGAGCCTATGCGATCATGGTCCACTTACACAAACCACAGCACCTGCAAAGCCCAGAACGCAACAACAGTCTACGCCCTCCGTTTCTTCCTCGGCCTCTTCTCAGCCGTATTCTGGCCCAGTGTCGTCTCCCTCATCTTCAACTGGTACACACCCAAAGAACTCGCCTTCCGAATCGCCTGCTTCAATGTCTCCGACGTCGCAGGAGCCATGTTCCTCGGTGCCCTCCAAGCAGCTCTGTACCGTAACCTGAACGGCGCCCACGGAATCGCTGGCTGGCAGTGGCTGTTTATCGTTTCTGGCGTCATCACCATCGCTCAGGGAATTGTTGGCTTCTTCATCATTCCTGATACGCCTGCGTACACACGTGCTAAGTGGTTGACGGAGGATGAGAAGAAGTTATCTCGTGAGCGTATGGAGGGCTTTGGCGCGAATACGTCGAAACTCATTCCTCCGGCTGTCTTGAAGCAGAAGTTGCGCAAGTTGATCGTTCATCCTGTGACGTATTTCTTCCTCGTTGCTTTTGCTCTGAGTGCTTGGGCACACCGCGCCACTTCCTACTTTGTCCTTTACATCGAAAGTCTCAAGGATGCAGCAGGAAATCGTATGTACAGCACATACCAGGTCAACGTTCTTCCTTTGGGTGGCTATGCTCTGCAGATTGTCACCAACCTGATCTTGAACGGCTTGTCTGATTGGAAACACTGGAGATGGCAGATCAGTAC
Organism: Fusarium sp. NRRL 25184; assembly: GCA_013755755.1. Lineage (NCBI taxonomy): Eukaryota > Fungi > Ascomycota > Sordariomycetes > Hypocreales > Nectriaceae > Fusarium > Fusarium sp. NRRL 25184. The sequence continues at coordinate 15,442 of JABSSZ010000177.1, forward strand.
TGGATCTACATTCGCCTTCGGGGTCCTGCTTTGCGTTTTGTGTGCCTGGCCTTCAGATCAGAAGGTCGTTATGGCATTCTACTTCATGACCTATGCTGCCAACGCTGGAGCTCCTTCGCTGATGGCGTGGTTTGCGGAAATTATGCGAAAAGAGCCTGAAGCGAGAGCGGTTGTTGTTGCGCTCACAGTTATGATCGTGTATATCGGCCATGCGACGATTCCACTTCGTGCTTTCAGAGTTGCAGATGCGCCACAGTATCCTATTGGATTTCCACTGGCTACGGCCATGTCTTTTGCATCGGTTTTTGTGCAACTCGGCTTACTATGGTGGGCTCGTAGGAATCCTCAGCTTGTCAAGGCTGGTTATGAAGGCACTACTATCGACTCGAGAGTGTCTGATGTGGAAAGCTCTGGAAGTATTGGCGATGGAGCAAGTGACCGAGAGGGAGGACATGGAGAGAAGACGGCAGATCCAGTAGTTTCAAAGGTCAACCAGTAGAAGTAGCTTTAAGTTCTAAGTAGATAATTCAGTTCAAAATGTACCCTCAACATGAGTAGGCATTGCAAACTTCCAGGTCGGGCATCATCATATAGAAGCCATTGCCGTGGTGAACACAAATCACGGCATATCTACAAAGCATGCTAACGTCTATAATCCTTCCCAAAGAAGCAATTCGCTACATGAACTCTATTAGATGAAACTTGTGAGACTGGTCGGCTAAGAAATAAGCTTAATTCAGCCAGGTCCAAGTGTAACGCCCGCAGGCATATCGGCTGAGTCACGTTGATCATAGTGGCTCTGCAGACTTGAGGTTAGATAATCAAAACAGAAAAGACGACTTTCACGAAAGATTTGGATACATAAGAGCGTTAGCTAGTTTCGGTGCATTGGATGGTTTGGATATCTCAGGAACAAGAGCTGTTTGGGTTTACGCATTGATGTTAGGAGGATACAGCTTCTCCAACGCAACTACACCCTAGCATATCGGCTTCGAACCCATCATAGTCTTGTTATGCATATAAACTACTTATTGCAACTCAACTCAGTGTTCGGTGGAATCGACATGACATCAAATTCAGCAGAAGACGTCGCCCCTGTCGCATTTAAAACCCAGCAATTGAAAGATCTCCAGGCTGACTTCGTAGAATAATTACCAAAAACATAACGGTGACGAAAACTTGCAAGAATCACATGATTTTATGATCCAGCATCAAAAAGTTAGTCTACCTCTGTGCTTTGTGAAGGGAAGAGTCCTCTCTCTTAAACAATGCAAGAAAGGATTTTGAAGAGCTGTCTCTTTGGAACCATTTTGTTACGCAGCTTCTCTTGTCACCCAGATGCCATAAAAGATCAGTATCATACCTGGTTATCATCTCGAGTTTCCAGTGGGGGATATTGAAGGCTGCTTGAAACTCTTCAGCAAAGGCCTAATGCACAATAGTACGCCTCCCACAGATCATAATCAGCTCTTAGCATTCAAAATAGTGAAAAGGAGCTCCAAGGCATGCACTTATCTCAAGACGAGGCCGCTCTGGCGTATGTTTCGCCGACTTGGTCAGATGACTCCTTTCGTTGAACGTTGAAATACATACCTCTGCCCTTTTTGTGACAATTATCTTACAAAATCTACTCCACTCATGACAAGCCTCTCTACTTGTCTCTCTCTTTGCTTAGTCTAGAACTCTAGATCTTGGAGTTCAAATTTTGCCTGTTAGTCAAAAGATGTTGATACTCAACTGGAAATCGATGAGTGCATAACAGGCAACCTGATACCGGGCACCTCGACGCAACATAATATTCTTTGCCTCGAAGATGGTCACTGATTCAGATCATCCGAAACGTTTACAGCTGTTCATTCCTGTCCAGCTTGCCCAATGCTTCAACGAGTGCCCTGAAACGCCCAAGGCTCTGCTCGAGACATTAGGGGCTAAATGCAAGCTTCGACCATGATACTTTGTTTCAACGCCCTACGGAAGACCTTGGTTCCATTTTAAAAATAGAAGAGTCCCCTTGTCTTACTTCTAGAAGACTTTCACAAAGCTTTCTTACCCCATGGGCCAAGGAGCGAGTAGCTTGTCTCATCTTTCGCAGTCTTTCAATGCCGAGATCTGCATTGTATCGCCAAGAATATATGAATTCATTTAATGTTAGGTCTCGGGGTTGTCTATGCGCATATTGAAGGCCGAGGGGGACTTGCTTAGGCCGAGGATGAAGTGATGCAAGTCAACCTTGCACATGTGTTTAAGCTTAAATACCCAGCATGTGATTGTTCAAGCATAAGGGGCGTTGCCCTTAGGGGTCATTCAAGCGCCGTACAGCTAAGTGCTTACTACGGTAAACTTACAAGAGTTTGAAAGCATATGAAGGTCGAATCGGAGACTTGAAGTCATTAACATCCGAATGTTTCAACAACTCAAGCAACACACAACCATCCATGCCACCAGTGGCAACAATTATACGAACAAGCTTCACGCGGAAGCATCCTCCCGAACCCGAGACCGTCGCAGGCTAGTTTCCAGCTCACCGTAGTCGCATGTTCATTTCATGCGCCCGAACCAACACAGCAAAGACAAGGGCCTCGCTCACCTATAATACGTTGGGTTCGCAGGCACATCATACGATTGCTTTGCCACCCCAGAGCCTGCTAGTAAAGGACACTATTGTTCTTCTGGCTACCGAGAAAGACGAGGATATCAAGGCTGCAACGTAACTAATGGTCTTATTGGACTGTCCGTTTTTATCGGGATTTAATGGTCGCTCAATTTCCGTAATTCGGGGGATCAAGCTCGATATGACAGGTAATATTAAAATACCCTTGTAAAAAAAGAAAAAGTCTAGAATTCTTCTTCAAAAGTAAAAAGTAAAAAAAGGATTACTTGCAGAAGCTGATCAGCGCCTGATTGAGTTTACTCTCTACAGTAAAACCCGAGATCTTCAATTTTTTACGGGACTACGTATTAAATTATGTACGATCTCGATGAGCGCCGTATTCTGACGTTTTCTCTTCTGTTCATCGAGTCCCATTAATTGAGACATTTTCCGTCTTCTCATTACGAGACGTTATCAAAAAGTCCAGAATCTTTGCATCAATTTCACTGGACCATGGGATCCTGGTTCGCTAACTTATCCACTTACAAGGCCCTCCCCCTCGCTACAGCGACAGTTTTCCGAATGAAACGGCGGGCGACGGTGGATTTCCATTTTCTTTACAGCGCTCGAGCACCGTAAGCAGCCCCCGCAAATGTTACCGTCTCGGCCCGATTGTGCTGTTCTGTCAGTGATTATTTGCCGTGTTGAATTGTCTTGAGGAATAAGATCGTCGTTGAAGAATTGATTGGGGTTTGTTATTGGTTCCTTGGGTGATTATCGCAGTATTAGCCTGAGACATCAGGAATTATGCAAGAAACAGGCGAGTAAAAGGTTACTGAGGAAATGTTGCAGTGTCTGGTATCATCTTGAACCCCTCAAAACACACCAAGCCCTACCATCGTCGCTAGATGAATCTTTCCGAGTGTCCCACGGGGGAGGGGAACAAGTTAATCTGTCATCAACTTAGCCCGCGCTTTTTACGTACAACAAAAGCAAAGATTAATATTCCGACGATGATATCGTGGAGGTTAGACGAGAAAACGGGTCTCCGGTAAGAGGAGCCGGATCAGCCCCTGAGCTGAAGCTGCAACGTTTCCCTCACGATGTTGTTGACGAGCCAAGCGGCCAAGCTCCTTTTTGGCGAACAGACCAGAACCCGTGTCAGAATCCTGGACTACCACAAATCTTGGCGTAAGACCAACAGAACGGAGTTGTTCCGTTTCTCTTCTAGCGTCAAATGCACAAAATATGGATCGGCGGGCTTCTAGAGTGCGTTCCGTACATAGCCGAGCTTTTCCCAGAAGGGCCGTGGGTTTTTTGGGTGCAGGGGGCCCAAATCGTAGGAGGCAGAGCACGCACAGAGAGAGGGCCCCTGAACTCCTGAGTTTGTCTTGTCTTTTGAGGCCTGATCCAAGCTTGAACCCTTTCTCTATTCCTCTGCCGTCTTCCGATACAGAGCTTTTGTTGGTTGATCTCACTGCACACTACGTACCCAGGCCCAGTTTATTCCTTTCGCGCCGAGCCTACTGTGCCTCACTCTACAATCTGATTCGAAGCACGCACCGACCGATATATCTGCGACGAATTATACATACAATGTCGGGTCTCGACGCACCAGATATCAGCGCAGCCTACGACGCCGTGCGCTCAGACAAAGATGAGACAAACTGGCTACTCATCTCGTACGCGTCGGCCGTGGGGAACAAGCTGAGCCTCACCAAGACGGGAACAGGCGGTCTGGCCGAGATGGTCAAGGAGCTGGACGACGGGCAGGTGCAGTACGGCTACGTGCGCGTCGAGTACGCCAACGACAAGGAGAGCAAGCGTGTCAAGTTTGCGCTGGTCGTCTGGATCGGCGAGAATACAAAGGTCATGCGCAAGGCCCGCGTTAGCATCGAGAGCGGTGATGTGAAGAAGGTGCTCTCGCATCATAGCATCGCGGTCACCACGGGGGATCGGTCCGAGCTGGATGAGGGGGATATCGTGGTGAGGTTGAGGAAGGCCGGCGGTGCTGATTACAACGGAGGTCGGGGTTGAAGATACGCGACGGGACGGACGGTAGCTTTCATGATACTTTGTCGTATCTACATACATATCTTGCCCGTACATATCATGATATAACAGCGTTTACGGCTCGTTATCTTGGATGAACCGGTCACGTGCGTGCTGGCGATAGACGGTATTTCATTATCTATCACGGAAATGTCGCCGGACTTCTTAGATAGGAATAAGGCGAAGGGACCCAAGGAAACGAGGGGTAATGATGGTTTATGATACCGGTTCTCAAGCTTTCAATACCCCAAACTTTGTGATAACTAGGCTCAAGGCTATCAACCACGATTGCCGGGCGCGCGGGTGCTGATACCCTGACGATCACATACTGGATATTCACCAGATTAGGTAAAGTTGGAGATTGGGGAGGATGGGTGGTGTATCAATCCCGGCATTCGGGGTTTGATAGATATGATGGCTAGGGATGGGTGAATTAAGGTGAATGTGCATGATCTGCCTGTTTCACAAGCAACCTCTTCGACTGTCAAAGCTCAGCACATGTCTGCCAATATCTGTATCAGTCCTCGGGTGAAACCTACCAGCCAACCACCACCAACAGCACTCTAACCTTAGCTCACCAAATGAACAACTCACGGCTGAAAGCTTGGCTCAGTAATTTGGCACTTTGAGATTTCGACCTATGAAACGCGGTATTTTACTCTGGGCCAGAGCTAATCTCCTTCCAGTTTGAGCCGTCGACGCCGAAACCTTGTCTCTTGTGGTTCGGCTTGTCCGTCTTGTTCTTGTGCAGCCCACTAAAAGTGTTAGTAGCATGACGTAGGAGGTTTGGCCTGTAAGCCTATCGTATCGTGTTTCCCCGGTCGTTGAATGAATCGCTTTTTCTGCATTCAGCCCCGCGCTTGGCCTATCATAGGGAGGGGGGCTCGGTGGGAGAGTTGGTGATGGCGTTGCAGGGCGTTTCGGTAAGGGGAGCTGTCAACTTTACTGGTAATACAGAGGATAGGCATTGTATTGTCGGCGAGAGTTAAGCATTGTGCCCATTAACAACCTACCTCTAACAATCATTAGCAATTGTACTCTGTAATCAGTCACTCGACCACCCCTGTACCTTGGCCCGTCCGTATCTAGGCCTGACCCTTGGCCTTCCATCGGGTGGGTTCTCTCACGTCTCAATCCTTTTTCACCTTTTCCTCTTTCAGACGTTGGCTTGATCCCTGCCCCATGTCTACTGATTGCCACCACCACGCACCCACGCACATGGAGAATCCACTCCCGCAGCAACCGTAGATAATTTAGCGTTTTCCCTCGCCCTCCCATGCCTTGCCGTACTTGTCTACTAGGTTCCGTCTAATCCAAATCACTTCAATGGTCTCTCTTCCCCAGATTCAATTCCTTTCTTTTTAAATCCCCTCACATTCCCACGCCTTGTATCGCGTGTCACTCTCTTTTCCCTCTCTCACCTCTCTCCCTCTACAACACCTCTCGACTGTTGTAGTTGTCTTATCCTCCCTCCCGATTATGTCTAAACACGACTCGGCCAGCACAAGCACTGGAGTCATGGACCCCGTCGCAGAGCAGAAGCCTCGTCGAGGCTCAAAGGCCTCGCTCGGAAACACTGAGGGCGCTGATCAGCTCCTCGAGAACCTCGGCTACAAGGCTGAGCTGTCGCGTAACCGCTCTACCTTCCAGGTCGCCTTCATGTCCTTCGTCCTCGCATCCATCCCCTACGGTCTCGCTACCACCATGGTTTATCCTCTGGTTGGAGGCGGTCCCGTCAACGTCATCTGGGGCTGGCTCGCCGTCTCCCTCATCATTGTCTGTGTTGCTTGCTCTCTCGGTGAAATCACCAGTGTCTATCCTACCGCTGGAGGTAAAAACAGAGTCCTCCCATTTGCTTGCTCGCGCGTCCCAATGTGAAAGAACAACATGTAACTGATCGCGTGATACTTTAGGTGTTTACTACCAGGCCTTTATGCTCTCTGCTCCTCGATGGCGTCGCATTGCTAGCTGGATTACCGGCTGGCTCTATATCGTTGGAAACATCACCATCACTCTCGCTGTGAACTTCGGTACCGCCCTCTTCATCGTCGGCTGTGTCAATGTCTTTGAGAAAAGCCCTGGTGTTGGTGTCATGTCGGGAGAGCCTTACCAGGTCTTCCTCATCTTCCTTGGCCTGACTCTCCTGTGCAATGCTGTCTCTGCGCTCGGTAACAAGTGGCTTCCCTGGATTGATGTATGCTTGCCCTCCTTTCCTCCTCTCGTGATGGTAATGGTAGCTGATCCTTTGCTTAAAGACTGCCGCTATCTTCTGGACCTTCGCTGGTCTTATCGCCATCGTCGCCACTATCCTTGCTATCGCTAAGAACGGACGTCGTGATGCTAACTGGGTCTTCACACACTTCGAGGACAACTCTGGCTGGCCCAAGGGATGGTCTTTTTGCGTTGGTCTCCTCCAAGCTGCTTATGCTACTTCTTCTACTGGAATGATTATCTCGTGAGTCCTCAGTCTACCAACTAACTCAACCTCAGAACAGCTGTACTAACATAGTATAGTATGTGTGAGGAGGTTCAGAACCCCCAGGTTCAGGTCCCCAAGGCCATGGTCGCCACCATCTTCATCAACACCTTGGCCGGTCTTCTCTTCCTCGTCCCTCTCATGTTCGTCATGCCCGATATCCAGGACGTCATCGTCTCCGCCCAGCCCGTGCCTGTCATCATCAAGAGCGCTGTTGGCAGCTCCGGCGGTGCCTTCGGTCTCCTCATTCCTCTCATCGTTCTCGCCATCATTTGCGGTATCGGCTGCACAACTGCCAGTTCTCGATGCGCTTGGGCTTTCGCTCGTGATGGTGCCATTCCCGGTGCTAGGTTGTGGTCCAAGGTCAACACTTCTCTCGATGTTCCCCTGAACGCTATGATGCTTTGCATGGTTATTGAGATCATCCTCGGTGTCATCTACTTCGGATCTTCCGCGGCTTTCAACGCCTTCTCTGGTGTTGGTGTCATTTGCTTGACTGCTTCTTATGCTGCTCCCATTGCTATCAGTCTCGCTACTGGTCGCAAACAGGTCAAGACTGGCCAGTTCTACCTCGGAACGTGGGGTGCTGTCGCCAACTGGATCGCTCTCGGTATGTACTCCAACTCCTATCGTGATATGTCTTGCTAACTCATTATCAGCCTGGTCTCTGTTGGCCATGCCCCTCTTCTGCATGCCCTCCGCCATCCCCGTTACCGCCGAAACCGTCAACTACGCCCCCGTCGTCTTCGTCTTTGCGTGCTTGGTTTCTGGTATCTGGTACTGGGTCTGGGGTCACAAGAACTACGCTGGTCCTCCTACCCACGAGGACTAAGCTGTTGAAGCAAGCAGGATCTAGATGCTTGACAGTGCAGTGCGCTTCGCTTCGTTTGACATTTCATATCAATATCAGTCAGTATATATGTGCGACAGTTTAATTCGTGCCTATGCTTGCCAGCGCGATGTGCTTGATACCCCCGCCCGGCCTGTACTCAGGGCCTGTGATGCCTTGGTATTAGCTAGAAGATATCCATAATTCAATATTGTTAAGCTTCAACGTGATTGTCTTATTACATTGTTCAATTATAGTAGATCTTGTGGCTCATAGTCTTGCGCAGCCGCCCATTGCATCCTTGACAGACGAGCTGTCGTGTCGGAATATTGGAGACTGCGTAGATTGGACATGGGTAATGCCTTACAACTAGCTTGGGCAGTCTTGATGCAATTTATAGTCGATGCTCCATGCAGTTTCCTGGAGCCAGACCCTCCGATCGAGTCATGCGCGCTGGTCGACTGCCTCCCAGGATGCCCACAAGGTGTGTCTTCATTCTCAGTCTGATACTCAAACTCACCCACTTCACATTAAGCATTCTCGCTCGGTCTCCTTGAACCTCTTGAGGTTATCTTAGGATCTTATTGGGAAGTGGCAGGCTCAAAGATGAGGCTATCGTGGCGCGACTATCGACTCCGAGCATGGGATATGTCCAGACTCTGGAATACCAAAGGTTCCTAATTCTCAGATAACAACCTTGTGGGCATATCTATGATCCTCAAACTGGATCTAAATGTAATCTGAAACTACCGATACTAAGAATTGTCGACTGTTAGTGTCATACTGGGGCCACATGGTTCATACTCAACGTAGCGACAGGCATCTAAGTCCAATACAGACACAATTCATCGAGCAAGAACGTTGTTTCATACATCATAAATAACTTCCCGATATCTCCATTTTCAGTAGGATATTATTAATTGCTGTTCTTGCATCTCATCTATATAGAATCAAGAGTGTACAGCTTCTACCTTTCCAGCACCCACTCTCAAACTAGACTTCCTCGAAGACATCCCTAGATATCTCAATGGTAGTTTCGGTCGTTTAATCTCCTCTATTCATCCTTAGGCTATTTTAAGTTGCTCTTGTTCCATCTTAGTGTGCGAAATGGCTATATAGCAGAGTGGTTGGTGCTGGTCACGTAGCAGCCCTTGAGCTTCACCAACTACAAGCATGAATGTGCTCAACTCTCCAATTTATACATAATAACACGTCCTCCTGTATTATATTCGAGACGAATCTCTATCTTGGAGTCAGTGGTTGTCCAAACTCGTGCGTGTTGGCTGTATATCTGTCCAGAAGGATGTCGAACTACAGTCAAGCCACCGGTCTAAGAACCGATTTTTATGTATTAAGACGAACCACAACGCAGTCAAGCCCTTCCTGTCTTTCTATTCAGCCATATGAGTGGTCTTCCGGCATCCCTACTGTCTCAAATACATAGCTTTCATAAAGTAAAATCACGAACTGCCGGTGTACGATTTCGAAGGTCAAATCGTCAACATGCTCTCAGCTTTAGAATTACTTTCTGGCCATAGCGTTACTATGTAGCTGATTGCTTCCAATAGGGCTAAACTTTAGGCTGCCAAAAGATATGGCAGGAATATGATACCTCCTTTCACAATATTAGCTTCTATCTAAGAGCTTCCATGGTGACCCAATGAATCTTATATCCATCAAGCCCTTAAGGCTTTACAGAAGGAAGAGACGAAGTCAATATAGCCTGGCTTGCCCTAGACTAGCTTGATATTACCTTGTTCATTATTACTGTCATAGTCGAGGCTTGAGGCTCATTTCGTTGAAACTATGCTCTGTCGTGGCCACCTAGATCAATATCAAACGGTCCCACGAGCTCAACAGGTCCTTAACGCATCATGAAATTGACACTATTGCTTCTGGCTATAGCACAGAACCTACCTTTGATCTAATCCCTCTATCCTTGCTATTTCTCGGAGCATTCTTAGGATCCTTGTCTAGTTCTTTCCGGCATGACTGATCGTGACTCGCGGGCTAGAAGTTCTCCGGAGCTTCTCATCCGTCACATGCCGATCATGCGTCCATAGCAACGAGTATCTCCGTCTCTAGCCCATCAGAAGTCTACCAACGCTATTGTCGATCGTGCAAATGAGCCCTTTGCTTGTATTGCCAAGTGTCACTTGAACTGACAACTTCCAGGGTACTGTTGCCGGGCTTTTGAAGAATAATTCTCTCATGTGACAGGATAGCGTTACTACGTTCTAGAATTAGTCAGTCAGTACTATTTCGTTACACAGTAGTCATTCACGAGCCTCTTGCTTGTTGTCTTTAGCCACTGTCGTGCACTCCCTAGATATGCACAGCGGCGTGGCAAGATCATGTTACTTGCCCAGCAATGATATCACCTTCAAGCGGAGTTAGATCAGTCTCCCTCGCCCCTCGGTAGTAGTCCGTAGGATGTGTCGCTCCTCGCCGAAAGAAACAGGTGATATCCTTTGAAATCAGCGTCAGCTCTCCCTCTCCAGCAAATCACCATATTATCCCAAAAGCCGTGGAACTCAACCGGTCAAAAACTCCAGACGGCGGAGGGGTTGTTGCCGTGCATATGCTGTGCCACTCAAAGTTATATACGTTCCTGACGCTGCTTTTCGAAAGTGCTGATGAAGTGTTCTTATGCAGATTGGGTTACCTGAGACAATAAAAGCCGTTTCTAGGTGCAACCCACGCCATGCTTACAGATACTGGAACGCTACACCGGGTTCTCGAGATGGATGCTTCCCAATTGTCGGCCGAATCAGGGAAAAGATATGGCAAGTGTCTTTGTACTGTAGGGGTAGCAACGAGCCGATACTACCGAAATCTGGGGAACATAAACGAACTGCAGCTGAACACCAACATATCAAAATCAGGATTTTTGGACACAAACGCACATCACATTCCGACAGGAAGGTAGCCTAAGCAGAACCCTTATCTGTACGTAGAGATAACACAAGATAACACGAGAAATGGCATTCTCCATGGAAAGTTCCATCAGCCGCCACCAAAACTTTCGTCCAGTCGAGCTTCAGCATCGCCTCACGGTTAGCTATCAGAGTGGCATGACAGTCGCCATTGAACTGACACTCGCAGCAGCCTCTGTGAGGAGTCAGAATGGCCCGGGCCGTTGTCAGTGGGTGTGATGAGGGCAGATGATCTAGAACTTGGTCAAGATAAATACCGTACAGTTTCGACGCCTCCTAGCGCCTCACTTCTTGACCGACCGTCAGTCCGACTGTGCATCGAGCGCTCAGATGGGGAAGTTACGGAGTCTGGGGCATCCGGGGAAGAGCAGACTTGTCAGATGCTCTGGCACATGACACGGGCTGTCGTTACAGCACAGAAGTCGTTTATGTAGGTGAGATCTCAATATTCAATATTGCTACTGCTAGTGGTGGTTACCCTATTGTCTACAGCGCACTTTGTGACAGTACTACCCTACAGCAGCACATAGAGTTCAAAGGGATAGATAAGCTCCGCAGCTGAGGGCAACACCTGACCCTTTATGACAAAGCAAGTCAGCACGACCAGTCATTTGACATACGGTAGATGCACGATATTGCAAGACAATGCGGGACACGCCTGTCTCGGGGGGCGGTTCCTCCCTGCATGTATGTGTACAGAAGCGCAGTGTACGGTAGTGTGTACTGTACCTACAGTAAGAGAATGCAATGCGGGCGACTCACGAGGACGCAAAACAGAGATGCGTGGCTGAGGCGGTGAAGAGGTTACAGTAGCAGTGAAAGTGTCTAACAAGTGAAGCGGCCGTTTACTTTGGAATAGCGTAGACTACAGTGTGTTATTGGTGTGTGGCGGAGAAGCGAGCTCAGATTTCGTGTGGTGGTTTTTCTTTGGCACGATGTGATGCTGTATGCCAGCACTTCAAACCTTGGACCTTCAACTCCGCGTTGGATATTGAGGGGAAGAATGGCGGGGGTCCGAGACGAGCAGAAAGAAGTGGAATTCAATCACATCTCAGCTCCATATAGTGCCAGTGCGTGAAATATTCAACATTCGCTTTTACGAATAGCAACAATTACGTAGCAGTCCTTGAGCGAAAAGGGATAAGGATGAGGGATATTGCTACTCATGGGGGAGTCCACTTGTGTAGACTATTAAGCCGTTTTGAACCTCGCCAGACTTGCAAAGGGAGATGAGAGGACTCATCCATAGCGGAGACATGTATGTCATGGCGGTTAGCTATTGACTATGACTCCTATTCTCATACCATTGATGTGATAGTAAAGCTGCGGCTCATTCACAGGGGGCGGAAAGTGGATTCTACTCTATGTCTCCATCGTATCGTAACGAGATAAATGGAACGTTGAGAGAGGCTCTTTGTATGATCCTCCGGCACCAACCAGGCTCCCTTGCTTTTTGGTAGCAGCTAGCAGCTAGCCTAGTTTCCAGCCTCTAGGATCAGTCAGCCTCTTCCGCTTGCTCGTTGCTTTCCTCGTCGATTGTTAAAACAAATGCTTGGCGTTGAAATTGCTTGGAAGCAAGAGACCGTGCACACCCAGTCGAATAGGTCCACTTGATCCGACTATTTGCACGATTTGCATACTATACCTCGATGGTGGTGATTACAGCATCTGTGCAGAATACGTCATAAAGCAGTCACTTTTTTAAAACGACAATAGAGTAGAGTCTGAGTTTTCCTCACCCCGTGGGAGCGCGGGGGGGGAACCAGGTCTGGGGAAGCCAGAAGAGAGTGAGGTGAGGCGAGCATAATTCTGTTGAGTTGGTGTCGGGGAATACCAGGAATAAAACACCAAAGTCGGGAACCAAGTCCCTGTGCCTGGACGAGAAGAGAGGTAAACTATCCATAACTGAACAAGTTTTGCTGATCAGAGGGCCGAGCCTCAAGTGGTGGGCAACCATCTCGATACTTGGTGGCTGCCTTGGGAGGTTTGAAGCTGTTCAAATTCAGTAAAAGTATCCAGCGGGGGGCGTTCAAAAGTGCCCAATATCGTACGGCGCCTCTGTGAAAATACTGTGGATGCTCAATGGGACATGCCCCATTATGAAGGAGCTTCAACGACTCGTGCTAAATACAAGCCTGCGCCATCTTGAAAGGGCTCTTTGAAACCCGATACAAGACACGCAGAAAGAGCGCGATTCACCGGCCTTATCTGACCGACTGCACAAGGGGGACGCGACAAGGGTCGATCAGCGGGGATATTAAGCCAGTCGCAAGCAGTCTCGAGACACCAACAGGGCAGTGGTATTTTTGCCAAACTCCTGGTGTTGGTGTTGAGGTCCCAGTCTACCAGTTTCTGCTTGTGATGCCCCTGCCTGGTTGGCAGCCAGACAGCCAGGATCTCATCCAAGGTGGTGTGGAGGATGGGGGGCCGTTGCTTAGCGAGCCATGATAACGGGCGAGGGG